>JASCZW010004587.1:0-66113 GCA_034211315.2 Aedes japonicus | reverse complement strand
GCCATGCATACATGATCAAGAAATGCTCAGTTACCGAGCTCATGATGGACGTCGGCGAGGCGAAGACTTTCAGAATGCGAATCGATCGAACGACGATGAGAAAATCTTCGAAGTCAACGACGCTATTTCCGGAGAATCTCAATGGAAACAGATGGTAGACTGTCCGAGTTACGCCTGGATGATTTAAAAACAGGCCGAAATCCACAGCGGCGAGGAATCGAAGACAACATCGATATCATCGATCATTGTTACGCTCAGCGATTGACGAACCGACAAGGTTGCTGCAAACGAGTGACACCGAGCTCCATTCATGTCGCGTACATGTCATATCAGCGAAACGCTTTGATCTGAACTCATCGAATGAAGACAAGGATGAAGGCCCACTGCCTGGATGAGTCTGCTGGTCGCGGACTGGCGAACGATGCTGCTGATCGCCAATCCAGATCGCGTCTTGGCTATATTTACGGTCTTCAGCAGCAGCAAAGCAGTTACAGTATCTCTTCGCACGATGCAGGTGATTTCACTAACTTTCTGCGCGGCTACTTGTCATATCAGGGTCTCCTGAAGATCTTCAACGAGCCGGGTGACTTTACACCTACCATGAAGATACCTGTCTACGATGAAAATTGTCATAAACTCCAGGCGATCGCCTGCGCTTTCCTTGACGACTTCGATCCGTAAATTTTCCGCCAGATTACGCTCATTATGAAGGCTATTTCAGTATTCGCAACGTTTATTTACCAGGAATTGTCAAAATAGCATTTGAAATGCCATTACGTTCATCTGGATGCTTGATACGGTGTACTGTAAATACATTGCGTACGCGACAACCGTCTCCAACACTGTGGACCAAACCCCGAAATCCAGAAGGTCAACGAAGGCACGCAAAGACAGATTACGCCGAAACTTGCCGTTATCTACCGCCGTCGCCTTGCCTTTACTGCGGGTTACATCAGAATACCGGCTTAGACTGGCTGACTTTGCCAGTCTGGTACACTTCCGTTTGTCTGTCACGTTGAATCGGCAGCTGATTACGTGCTTGCTGGCGTTTACTACGGCAAAAACACAACGCCGATGCTCAGGGCCTTTAACGAAAATAATGTCAGTCACGCTTCGTTTGCAATGAAGCAAACGACAGACAGAACTGTCCCTTCATCTCTCTGATGCCACAGATCGCCAAGATTCTGGGATTTCATATCGACTTGCTCCATCTATCAGACCATGATTCGCGAAGTCATTTCCGGAATAATTAGCCTGAAATTAGCTCGACAGAGACGATTTCATTGCGGAGAAATCACATTACAGCTATCCAAAAGGAGTAATTACAGAGAAGCAGTGATTGGCTAGTCATGACGAAATTCACGGTGGTTCGTGCTATGTAATAATACATTCTCGCCAGATGACTACTCTGAAGCCATGTACAATATATGAGTCACTTTCTTTACAACATTACAATTACTAATGAAGCTAAGTAAGAATATTTCACAGATTGCCATCATTATCTATAAAACGATTAAATGCTACTCATCATCCAACACTATCATTCGATTCAAATTGAATAATTCCACCGATCGTCATTAATTTCCTCAGTCACAAAACAACATAATATTTATATGTTACGTATGGTGAATACATTCTCATCCAGCTGAAGATCGGTACTTAAATACCAACACACACACCCAACTGTAATTTGTCAATGTATGTATCATTGCGTAATTACTTCCGATGATGACGATGGCGCTCGGTTACTGCGTTAGTCAGCGATCGATCGAATCGTAAATAACAACAGAAGAGGCTGCCAAAGAATGCCCATTGCCAGTATCGCCGTTGCGTGGTCGTTCGTCGAAAGTTACATCAGATGAACGGTCTTCGAATAGCCGAAACCGATGACACTTCGTCCATCGACTGATGATCATGTCGGGTTCGGTACGAGGGGCCTTATCGACGATCAATAACGATGATCGTCTCCCAATCAACAGCCATCGCAACATCAAATGCATCAAGTTGCCTGGGCAGACCTGACTCGCGAACCCGCTGCGCGGTGGCTGATGGGTACCACCTATAAATGCGTACTTGTTGTCCTGCTTCACTGATACCGCATTGCTCCTTTGATATACTGAGTTGGCGAGGAATTATTCGGTAGAAGAAGGGCTGTACATTGCTCAGGATTTACATCAACGGTCAAAGTGCTATTCGAGCTACGGATCAGCGTTGTTTCTGGAGCACTAGTAGTACCACCAAGTATCTGGACTGTGACATTGCGGGGGGTGATTCATCCGCGGTAACATGTTACAGCACCGATACGCTGTACTCAATAAGAATCACCCTTTCTTTGCGTGTGAGGGCGGTGCCATTGAAACTTTTCCGGTGAGGAATGATGATTGGGGCTGTCATCACTGAGAAGGAAGCCGGCGAGTTTTACTGTATGATCGTGTCGTTTATCTTCAGATGGTACTGTGTCTTCTGAAAGCTGATTGATGTTTCGAATGATGCAAATGTAATGTTTTTTAACTCATTTCAAATAATCAAGTATATAGGGCTCTTCCATCGCAATACGTATCTCCACTTGGGATGACAGTATATCTGAATTTGAATGACTTGCCTCACGTATTATTAGTTGTTCAACATTTGAAAGATAATCATCTGGCTCTAGAAAATTGTTACTGCCTGCATTCATCATTCGAAAATGCGATCAATGTTTTCTGAAGCATTAACGAACCAATGGAAGATTTCATTTGATAAAAAAAGGATATCTGCATTCAGTGCAACCTATCCATTCTCGTACCTGTAGCCTATCGCCTCAACTGCCGAACAATTGCCTCACACAGTACGTAACTCCTGAGTGAATGATTAGGCCTACAAAAAATGTTCTTTCACCACAATTTTTCTTCATCCATACAGAATACAATTTTCTTGATGTGCCCATGGAACTGAGGCTCTCTGTGCCTTCATTCACAGCCTTTGTTGTATTTCCGCAGATGATGATTGATTCACCATCAAATGACATGTCTCTCCCAGCTCTCCCAGCCTTCACTAAAGGTCAATTGTTCGTCATAATTAGTTGCAGCACTTGAATGTTCCATTGAGTCACATTGAGCTCTACGAATTAACAAATGCTGTTAGGTAGCTCTGTTGTATAATTGTTCGATTGCACGTTACGCCATTCACTTCTGATTTGTTTGTATGGATACATGTTAATTTCGAAAGACGCTAAAATGGAAGAGCTGGCTGCTTTCTCCCGAAACCGACGTCAGTAAATTTACCATTTTTACTGTGGTTGTCGTTCCATTCGCGTGTGAAAACAAGACAACGGAGGCACGTAGCCTATAGGAATAAAATATACAGCGAATATTATGCGCTTCCATTCATGTTCAATTTCGACTCCAAAATAATAGGAGAAGCACATAGATATAATTCAACAAAAATGATTCCTATCGATAATAGAGATAAATCTACGTTAGAAACCATTGATTACATTATTAATCCTTCTCTGTAAAATTGAACTTTCATCAACACGTCATCACAATTCTCCATCTTCTCCGGCATCTTGCTTCTGCCTATTCTCGAAGAGCTCTCCAAGACATTATTGGGCGTTCGACAGTTTGGTAGATTGCCGTTTACGGCACGTATTTGATCTTCCTTGCAGCCTATACCTTCAGACGGATTCGCATAGCGACAAGAGTAAATCAGGCCAAACAGAGCTGAGAATCGCGGCTTTTGATAAACGAAATTTGTCTCGGCTTTGCATTCTAGTTCGCATCCCATTGATATCTGTAGAGCAGAAATTTGAGATTTCTGACTACTACATATATTCGCCAAATCAAATACTTCGGGAATTGACACTTCTTAGCACAGAAGATGGTACCTTAAATTTCAATTTAAAGCCAGAGCGCTGTTAGTCGCCTCGAGTAAAGTATTTAGTCGTCTATAATGATACAAAGAAATGACTTGCCGCAGGGAAATTCGACTTGTCACATGAGTTAGTACTTTTCATTTTGTTATATCAGTTTGAATTACCACGTATTGTGACGGCACTTTGATTATTGTGTCTCTTGAGAGCAAATGCGCACAGAAAAAGATTGTGATTTCTTCAATACCGGCCACACCTTCCAAACTATTTCCAGGAGTTTACAATTTTCATTTGTATCAGAAGGTTGGAAGTGAAACAAATAGAAAATTATGCTTCCGACAAATGGACAAGAAGGTGGTAGCCATTATTGAGAAAAATCACAATCTTTCTGTGCACATTTTGCTCTCAAAGTTTTGGCAGTCAAAATTATACGTACAATACGTGAAGCAGGGGCGAAAACTGAACGCCAACAAAATGAAAAAAGTGCCCAACTGTGATGACAAGTCAAATTTCCCTGCAACAAGTCATTTTCTTGTATCATTATAGACGACGAAACATACTTACTCGAAGACATTTAACAGCTTCCAGCTCTGGCTTTTTAAATTGAAATTTAAAGGAACACCGCTGCCGAGCATTTCCGGATAAAGAAGGTGTCCAATTCCCGAGGAAGTATTTGATTTGGCAGGCCATATGTACCTGTGGTCGGAAATCTCAAATTTTCTGCTCTACAGGCACTATCAATAAGGATGCGAACTAGAATGCAAAAGCGGTTTCTCCCGTTTATCAAAAGACACGATTCTCCAGCTCTGTTTTGGCCTGATTTGGCCTCTTGTCACTATGCGAAATCCGTCCTAGAAAGGTATAAGGTACAAGAGGTCAAATACGTGCCATAAACAGCCAATCTACCAAACTGTCCAGAACTTCACCCAATAGCGGCGTACTGGGCTCTGGTTAAGCGGAAACTCTTCGAAACTAAACAGAAAGCAAAATGTACCGAAGATTTCAAGAAAAGATGGAGAATTGTGATGGCGGGTGTTCCATTGAAAGTTCGAGAATTTTATACATGGATTAATATCTTAATCAATAGTTTTCAACGTAGATTTATCTCTATTATCGTGAAGTAAGGAATCATTTTGTTGAATTATGTCTAAATTTTATGTGCTGCTATTATTTTGGAGTCCGAAATTGACATGGATAGGCTTTTGTAAGCTATTCCTTTAAGCCATTTTTATTCCTATAAACCACGTGCACTCAAAAATGCTTCTGTTTTTGTTGTCTTACATACACGCAGGTAAAAATGGAACGATAACCACGAGCAAAAATAGTGCAAGTTTACTGACGTCAGTTTCGGGGAGCGTATTTTCGTAACTTCTTCCATTTTAACGTCTTTCAGAAATTAACCTTAACATCCACTTGCTCAATTATTAGCGTAACATTCACAATCAATTGATATACAACAGAAGGCTACCCTAACAGCACATTTGTTGCAATTGGTAGAAGCACCTACCGTGACTCAATAAGGTCACATTCAAGTTGCTGCAATCTAATTATGACGGTTTGGTGTTGCTTGGTGAGGAAATCAACTGGGAGGGAAACACCCAGGAAGACATGTCATTTGATGGTGAATCGGTATCATCTGCAGGAAATACAACAAAATCAGGAATAAGAAACCCTAGAAAGAGCTTCAGTTCCATGGGTTTTATCAAAAGAAATGTATTCTGTATGGATGAGAGAAAAAATTGTGGTGAAAGAAACATTTTTTTTTTTTGTAAACCTAATCATTCTCAAAATTCACGTACTATTATTGAAAACAATTGTTCGGCAGTTGGAAGCGATAACACAAGGTACGAAATGGATAGGTTACACTGAATATCCTTTTTATCGAATGAATCTTCCATTGGTTCGTTCGAAACATGCTTCAAAACATTGAAACTGCATTTTCGAATGATGGATGCAAGACGGACGACGGTTTTCTAGAAACCAGATGATTATCCTTCTAAATGTTGAACAACTAATAATACGCGAAGAGAATTGACCTCCCGTTCAAATTCGAATGCACGTTGTATGAAAAATCGTCATCCCAAAGTGGAATGCGTATTGCATTGGGAGAGCCCTATATACGCCAAGCACCTGAAATGAGGACAAAAACATTCCATTTTACGTCATTCGGTAAAAGCTCTATCATCGCTATCAGAACTGGTACCATAACGAATAAGCGACACGATCATACGAGCTAAAACTCGACCGACTTCCTTCTCAGGTGATGACAGCCCCAATCGTCATTCCTCACCAGAAAAAGTTTCAATGGCACCACCCTCACACACAAATCGAAAAAGAATTCGATTCTTTATTGGTACAGCATCGGTTAGCAACATGTTTACCGCTTAGATAAGATCCACCCCCACATTCCAATGTCCTTACGCCGGTCCCGAAATACTTGGTGGTACCACTAGCTCCAAAAACAACACTACATTCCGTAGCTCGAATAGCACTTTGACCGTTGATGTCATCCTGAGCATGTCACGGCCACTTCTTCTACCGAATAGATTCGCGACATTCGCCAACTCGAACCATATCAAGGCAATAGCTGCGGGTATCAATTAACAGGACAGCAAAATTACGCATTTGCGCAAGGTTGATTACCCATCACAACCACCACCCCACGCAGCAGGTTCACGAGTCAAGGTCTGCCCAACCGGCTTGACCGTTTGATGTTGCGATAATGATTGATTGGGGAAATTTGTTGAAATCATCATTATTGATTCGATCCGATAAAAGGCCCCTCGTGTAGCCGGGCCACGATGGACATGACGGTCTGGTCGATGGACAGTGTCATCAGTTTCGGCTATTCGAACAGGAACCGTTCATCTGATGCTAACTATCGACGATCGACCACACAACCTCTCACATGCAGCATGCAGCAGTGGGCATTCTTTGGCAACTCTTCTGTTGGTTCAATTTTACGGTACAGTCGATCGGCTGTGTGTTTTGCGAGTAACCGAGCGCCATCGTCATCGGAGGAGGAGGATGAATTACACAATGGTCGGGTACATACGTGATAAATTGCGAGTTTGGATTGTGTGTGATTTGGTTATTTAAAAGCTACCGGTCTTCGAACGGGATGGGAATGGTATTCTCACTGCAGCGGCATGTAAATGTGTATTTGACGTGACTTTGAGGAGAAGTGTGACTGATCGGTGGAATTGTTCAGCTGAATCGGTGAATAGTGTTGGATGATGAGTGGCATTTGAGTCTACAATCGTTTTGTAGATAATGATTGGCAATATCTGTGAAAATATTCTTACTTAACTTCATTAGTAATTATGTATGTTGTACAAAAAAAAGGCTCATATATTGTACATAACATTCAAATTGCTAGTCATCTGGCGAAATGCTATTATTACACCTTTGAACCACAAAATGAATTTCGTCATGACCAGCCAATCACTGCTTCTCTTCTATGGTACTCATACAAGTTGGCTGCTGAGGTGGGCGGGCATTATTGATTTCTCCCACAATAAAAAGTAAATCTCTGTCGAGAGCTAGAACTTCAAACTAATTATTCAAGTAACTTCACACGAATCACCATGGTCTGACCATGAGATCGAACCGGGACAGTAACAGTCTTTATGTAAATCCCAAAGGAATGCTTTAACATTTTGTGCGCTATTTAAAGATGAAGGACCGAATCGGCTCTTCACATGTTCAAAATACCAACTCGTTTGCTTTCAGTACAGCTGATTTAAGCAAGCGACTGACATTATTTTCATTAAAAAAAACCCTAACATCTGACGGATTGTGTTTTTGCCATGAAGTAAGCACCAACAAGCACGTGTCAGTACCGATTCAACAGCATTTATTTATAAACAGAGGTGTACCAGATAGCAAAAGTCAACTTTTTCCAGTCTAAGCCGGTAGTTCTGATGTAGCTACACGGTAAAAACAAACAACGACGGTAGATAGCAACAGGATTTCGGCATGTCGCCATCTTTTTGCGGTGGCAGCTTCGTTGACCTTCCTGGGTTTTTACCGGGGTTTGGAATTTTTTGGTGTTCGGTTGGTTGTCACGGCACAATGTATTTTATTACCATTATCCAAGCATCAGGTGAACTGTGAAGTAGCATTTCAAATGCTATTTTGACAATTCCTGGTAAATAAGCATTGCGAATGCAAAATAGCCTTCATAATGAAATAATCTGGCGGAAGGAATTTACGGATCGAAGTCACGTCCAAGGGCTTCAGACGGGATGAATCCTTCGGGTTTGCGGTAATTTTCATCGTAGACAGGTTATCTTCATGGTAGGTTAATGAAGTCACCGGCTTCGTTTGAAGATCTTCCAGAACCCTGACCATGACAAGTAGCCGCACAGAGGGTGATTAGCTCAACCTCCGTAGAAGACAAAGATACTGTAGCTTGCTTTTTTGCACTTTAGCTTACTGAAGAACCGTAAACCTTGAACAAGACACCCGATACAGACCAACGATCAGCAGCATCGTTCGCCCAGTCCACGTTCCAATAGGCTTTGAGCAGTGGGCCTTCATCGCATCTTCGATAAATGAGTTCAAGATCCAACGTTCCTTTGATGTAACGTAATACGCGACATAGATGAACTCAGTGTACTTCGTTTGCAGCAACAACCTAATCCGGTCGGGACGTCAATAAAACGTGCATAACGCAACCAACCAGCAATCGATAGTGCTTCGATGTTCTCTTCGATTCCTCGCCCTTTGGTAGTTTCAGCCTGTTTTTCATCGACGTAGCGATCGGACGGCAGTCCTGCATCTGGAACCCATCCAAAAGATTCTCCAAATAGCGTCGTTGACTGATCCGAAGGGTTTTCTCATCGTCGTTCCGATCGATTCGCATTCCTAGAAAGTGCTTCACCTCACCGACGTCCGTCACTTCAAACTCGGTAGCGAGACATTTCTTGATCGTATCGACTAGCTCACAGGAAAGACTTGCGATGAGCACGTCATCCACGTAAATCACCAGGATAACTTGAGTCTCTACTGATCCACGAGTGTTCAATCACAGGTCATAATAGCTTCTCACAAACCCCAAGCGAACGACAAATTTGTGGAATCCTTCATTCCACGACCTAGCCTCTGGCTGACACATGAATATTTCCTCGGACAACACTCCATTGAGGAAGGCGGATTTCGCGTCCATTCGATGGACAGTACATCCTCCATGGTTTGCCAGTGCAAGCACCATACGTAACGTGTCCTTCTGTGCTACAGGCGAATACGTGTCAGAGTAATCGAACCCTTGCTTTTGGGTGAATCCTCTGGTCACCAATCTTGCCTTATATCTTAGTGATTGGTCGTCGTCGTCGGATGGCTTCACTTTAAAAACCCATTTACACGTGACGGCACTTCGCCCTTCAGGCAGCTCTACCAATGACCATGTATCGTTTCTTGCCAACAAATTCATCTCCTCCTACATCGCCTGCTTCTACAAAGGCCAGTCTTCTCTTTTCCGCAACTCCGACACTGTATTGGGCAAGCCATCCACATATCCACATCCGGCACTTGAGTCAACTTCACTTTCTGAAGCTTCTTCATCGGTCAACTTCACTGTCTGGAGCTTCTTCATCCACGAAACTCGTGAACTGTTCATCGTCATCATCATCATCGCTTCTGATTTCGTCCGACTTGAAATCGGAACCAGCCGACGATTCACAGTCCACATCACTTAGCTCTGCTTCAGTGTCGCATTCAAGTCTACCGACATGAATCTGTTTCTGTTTCTTCGCAGTCTCTTCTCTGAACGCCTGCTGCTCCAGAAAATCCGCAACAAGCAGCTCCTTTCACGAATTAGGGTCAAGCTTCTTTCAACGTCTTTGTGAGACATACACGTAGACAGCACATCCGAAACTTCTAAGCCTTGACACATCCGGCTATTTTCTATCCCAACGCTCTGCGGGAGTCTTATCCGGATCGATTGAACTCGTCGGCGATCAGTTTATCAAATATGCTGCAGTTCAAAACGTCTGGACCCGAAACGATTTGTCCAGTCCAGAATAGTCAAGCATCGCACGAGCCCTCTCGATAACGGTGCGGTTCATCCGTTCAGTGGTTCCATTGAGCTCTGTTGTGTACGTAACCATCCACTGCAAGCCGTCGACCATATCTCTACTAATCAACTGTTGGAGCTGCTTCAAGTTCAAGTGGCCGAGCTGTTGGAGCTGCTTCAATTTTTTAGAGGTGAACCGGCCACATGTTAACATCGACGCACTACCATAGTCTTCGGTCTTCAACAGATTCAGCTCGTAGAGCTTTCCGCGACGCGTACTCGCCCACTGTCGAACATAACTTGATTTTATCGTCCATAGGACGGCACTTGATAAACTCCAAATTCAAATTTTCTTTGGTTTGCCCAAGAGTAAACAACAGGTGGAAAATTACACCTATCTCTTCGATTACAGCGCACGTACCTCGGTATTTCCTTACCAAGCGATCAAACCTAAGGAAATGATCCTGTCGATTTACGGATTCTAGCCGCATGGGCAGCATCTGCCGTTTTGACCAAAGTCTACGGTCCATACAAAATTTCAAAAAATTGTATGGAGAAAAGTCTACTCTAGTGAAATTTACAAAAATGAGTCAACGTGGTTTATGAATAAGCCCAAACTGAACTGCTTTGCTAAAGGTTAGAACTTTCTAGATGGTCAGGATCATGATACAATATGTTCGAAAATGCTCATGTACAATAACGTGATCTAGTGACAGAATCACGAACCATACTCTCTACTTTCCGGAAGCCCTTGCTGATCGAAACAAATTTGCTAAAGGGTAATATTTTCTTGGAGGTTTTAAACAATGTTCGAAAATGGTCTGCCTGCCAAGCCTACACAGAAAACAATACTAAATTTTAATAGACGGGTACAATTTCCTTTCGTTCAATTGCAGACAAAAGCAAGCGTAAACAAAATTGTTTGCAACTCTTTCATATAACATACCTGATTTCAGCGATATCTGGTTTTACATTTCAATGAAATATCCCATGAATTTGTGTCAAACCAAGAAAAAACAAATGTGCTGTTTTTTTTAAGATTTACTCATAAAAGGGTAAATTTTCATAAAAAGATTTCACTAACAGTGTACAATTTTTGAACGATACTTTTTCTCTGCTTCGGAGTATGACCACGCATTTTGAAAGCCAGAACCAGAAACTAGGTTTTTTTTAGATGCTATGAGCTATAGAAATGAGTAAGAAAAAAGACGCAGCCAAAATCGTTTGAAAAATTTCATTTCATTCAAAATGACCGATAACACAAGGTGTGCTTATAATTTTTGGAACAGTCTATATATCTGAATAGGGCGATTCCACGTCAAATCAGTTAATGACAAAACTTTAGTGTTTTAGATACGGCCAACTCATTGCAAACATGTTTGGACTAACAGTATAAGTGTTTTGGCAAGAGGAATGGTCGTTAAAATACGAGAGTTACTTTTGAGAAGGGCTTATGTGTTTTTGGTACAACAGTTTCTGGAAAACAGTAGCTTGAAAATCGTGCGTTTTAGAGAAAAAGTGTTTGAGAAGAAACGGTAGGGAATCAAAATGACAAAATCAAAATATACATTGAAAAATAAAAATTTTCATACGTGAGCAATAATTATAACTTAAAATTCAAATTCCCAGAATACGCTTTTTTTTAATTTGTTAAATTTCGATGGTTGGACATGGACAAAAAAAACCATTGTTATAGAGGTGAGATCAACCAGACAAAAAAGTTTTTTTCAGAGGTTTTCCTGATAGTTTTGGTGATGGACCATCTTAAATAGCTTATGAAAAGTGCGTGTTTCTAAGGTTTTCAGCCGCTTATGAAATTAAATTCAAAATATCTCGAAAACGGTTACTCTTAGAAAGATCATCATCACCTACATTTCAATTAAAAATTTTGAACTATATTTTGGCATAAAAATAAACAAAAATTAATTTTAAGAAAATCTTCCAAAAGTTGCTATTTGGAAAACTTTTTTGATATTGTTTGTCTATGAATCTCTTACCTCTAAAACTCTGGTTTTTTGTCCAAATTTACCACGAAATTAAAAAAAAATTGGAAATTTGAATTTAACGTTTCGAACGTCACTTTGATCGACCGATCTGTTTCGCTATTAGAGTTGGTCGATTATATCGACCGCTCGGAAATCTGGTTTGCCATTTTTTGCCGAATGAGCGTTTGCTTTGATACACGTTCTTCGTCGGTTAGTGGTAATTGGCTAAGCAAAAAATTAATACAATTTTTTTATTGATAGCAAAAATATGTCTTATGCTATTAAAAACAAAGCAAATTATCGTCTGTTCAAATGGCTCATCGAACTGATTGAAATTATAATGGACATCACCACAGGCTTCACTGGCGTAGGGCCAGCAAAACTAATGCGTAGCAGAAGAGGAAGTTGACCAAGAGCTTGATTCACTTGGACCACCTTGGATCGGAATAGCAAAGAGTAAATTTTTTTCCTCGTTTGAATACTATTACTTTTGGGATCCTAACATTGGCTCTCAAGCCCATTCGGTTGTCACACTGAGACTTAGATCAACAGTAAAAGTCATGAGCTGCTGAAATAAACCTTAGAACCACTTTGCACTTTAGATTTGGAAATTTACCCTCGAGTTAAGTGGTTCATGAAATTAAACCAAGATTCCTAGAAGTTAAAATAAAAGAAAAATAATACCCAGAATTAAGGGTTCATCCTAGAATGTTCAGAAGGACTTCCCAAAGTTTCAGGTAGAGTCTTCCTCGAAAAAAATCTTATTCGAAGATCTGGCAGAAGCTTCTCAGAAGTAAAGAGGTCAATTGTTAAAGGTTTCAAGCAGAAATATCCCAAAATTATCAAGACCAAACATCGTCAAAGTTCAAAATCATCCTTCTCAGAAGTTTTGGAGAGAATTTCCTCGAAAACCAAGAGAGGACCTCTCAAAGCTTCAGGAGAAGTTTAAATAAGATAGACTTCTTAGAATTTTGGAACTTTTCGGAAGTTCTGGAGTCCTTCCCAGACATTTGAGATGCGGAAGTTTAGGAAAAAACTTCCCAGGAGTTCAGGAAGCAAAAAAACAAGGGAGGGAATAAGCTATAATTTTTCATTAAATCCAAAACTAACTTCCACAACTAACTTATCAAAGAATAGTTGGATTTACCCAGAAATGCTAGAAAGTTTTACCGGAATTCGGTGCAGAATGTTTCCGAGCTTCAGAATGAGTAAACAAATGTAAGGGAATTTTTCTAGAAATTCTGGAGAGAGTTTTCCCGAAGTTTCGGTAAAATTTTCCACGGAGTTTAAAATGGGACTTATCAGAAGTTTAGAAAGAATAAGTTCAAGAGAAAACTTTTCCAAATCTCAGGAAGAAACATATGAGTTCCAGAAGGGATTTCTTAAAAAAAAAATCAGGAATTTAGAACAGGACTTCCGAGAACTTCCGAAGGAATCTTCTCTACAGTTTCGTTGGAACTATCCAGAAGTGCTAGAGAGCTTCTCTGAAGTTGAGAATTGAAAATTCCAGAATTTCAGAATGAGTTGAACTTGAAGTTCAGGTAGATGTTCTTGAGAAAAACAAAAAGAAACTTAGGGGGAACCTCCTTATTGTTCAAGCATGAATTTCTAAGAAATTCAGGAACAAACATTCCCGATGTTCAGGAGAAAACTTCCCTGAAGTTCAAAAGAGGACTTCTCAAAAGTTTAAGAAGAAACTTTAAAAGCTTTCCAAGTAATTCTGGAGAGAACTATTCCAAATTTTTGAAGAAAATTTCTTCGCAGTTAAGTTGGGACTTATCAGAAGATTATAAAGTTACTAAGTTCAGGAAAAAGACTGACCAAATGTTTCTGTTAGGTAAGGTTGGATTATAAGATGTAATTTTCCGAGAACATCTGGTATGACTGCCAAGAAATTAAAGAGGAAACTTGCCAAAAGTTTTCGACTGAACTTCTCAGAATATTAGTATTTTTCTTTTATCTTCTGTAGATGATCAGGAAAGGCTTCCCTGAAATCCAAGAGATAATCACTGATGAACCGAAAAAGCAGTCTATACAAAAATCATTCTAGCACACAAACTCATCTCTATATAAAACTTCATGGTATTTAAGTGCTGTTTAAATATGCAGTATATAGCGTGATATAATGCCACGTTGTAGTGTTTAATGTTAACTTGAGAAGTGCGGCTTCTTCTGTGGATTTTGTACCGAAAAACATGAACCCAACAAACTGTCCTGATCGCCATCCGCTCGAAATCTATTGAGCCGTTATGAAGCGCAAACTTCGGATGACCAAAAGGAAGGAAGTGGAGAAAAAATTGTGGAAAACTTACCAAAAACGACTGAAGAGACTCTGATAGAGGGCGTCAATCGAAAAATGTCGATCATTTCACTCAAACTAACTCTTATATTCAACTGACGTATGGAAGCTCAAATAAATATTATAATAATGAACTACTGTAGTGGTATCATTTTGACAACTCTAGCCGATTTTCCAATCATTTTAAAGTGTTCCAATCATTATAGACTCACTCTTTAAAAAGGTGACTCTTGCTGGAGCTGACTATTAAAGCCTTCAACAAATCGCGATTGATTGAATTTTCATGAACTTCGTAGATTTAACCAACAGTAAATCGCAGCAAGCCGTACTTTGAAACTGACGTGTTTTGTTATTACTGAGTTGTTTTTGCGAAAAAAAAAAAATCAATTGATAATTCGTATTATCGACACCTGGACATAAATTATTAAGTTAGAGCGTTTTCCGCGTTGTCGCGAGTGAATCTATAATTAATAGCAGTTTTGAAAATCGATATAGAGTCGCCTCATAGCGGGGATTTTGATTGTTCGCAGAGTTTGAAGTGAAGAACAAGAAGACTAATGTAGAGTAGAAAACGGCCATTCGCTGGTCAGAAGCAGCGAATGAAGACAACGCACATGCACGCGCGAAAGACTGGCCCATAATTTGAAATGCATTCACCACATGGTGTACAGAGTTTGTCGCGAGTTCATGAAATTGATAACGAATCAACGTCGAACATTTTGATTTTTACTAATGAACCAGATAGTGTCAGTAAGGAGACAGCTGCGGGTGAGTTCAATCTGATTATACCTATATAACAATAACCTATTTTAAAATAATACTAAATATGTGTCTGGTTTGGGGAAATTTAACATTTCCAAATCTGGAAGTGTGTGGCAGTTTCCTTATCCAAATGATATCGGTAATGTGTACATGCGGGACTTATTGTATATGAAAGTAACCTCGGAATGGGCGTGACTTTACAGACATTATGAAATGGGCTGCTGGATTTGCAGTAGAGCTATCACTTTCTAGCTCCCGAATAAAAGCTGCTTCCAATGGACATTTGAAAGGTTGTTGTAAACAGATTTCTTCCATAATACCATTGACGGTCAATGGGTGTTAGATTTTACACCAAATCATCATTTTTGACGAAATACGCGTATCTGTCAAGATAAGCAAGTAAAACTTTTGCACTTTCATACAAATTATGACCACAAAAACAGGCTATAACATTCCCCTAAAATGAACGTTTGAATCTTACTTCCCATCTTTGTTCACAAAACCAGATACGCCTGTTTGAAAAATTACTTGTGTTAGTTGCATCCCTCATTCTTATAAACACAACATTACTAGATGGAAAATGACAGATTCACAAATATAATTACCAAGCCTACCACGTATTTTCACCTCAACCAGTGCCCACCGTCCAAGTTCAGCCTTCAAACGGAATCACCCCGGAATTCGGAAAGGTTCGACCCTTTGAACTCTTCGCCAAATTCGACGACCTCGACGCTTTTGGCTCGTGTTCTTACTTTCCCAAAGGCGGACCAAAAGCGGCTTTACTTTTCAATCGAAAATCGATGCCCCTTTCTACGTGCTTTTGTGCGTTTGTGCGTGCATGCATAAATGAGCGTCGTTCACTTTCCATCGGAATGGGACGCTAAATATGGTGTGCGAAGAAAAAGGCCCGAAATAACTGGGTCAATTCAAAAGTCCGTAACCGATGGAAGCGACGATGCGGCTTCCGTTTGGCGATGTGGCCCGTAGGGGAGGGGACCGGTGGCAGGTCTGGGACGATAACACTGTGATGGCGACGACGCGCCGGACGCTCGCCATGAAACATATGTTGCCAACTACCGTCTTCATCGTCGCCGTCGTCGTCTTGGCCCGTCGATGAACTCAGCAGGCTTCACCAGTTTATCAGTTCACATGGCAACAGTTCAGGCTGAAAAACGCTCGGAAGATCAATACCATTCGGCTGGCTGTCTGGCCAAAAAGAAATCTTGTTTTTTGTTCCTACTGAATTTCCACGGACTTTTTTTGCGGGGTGGAAATTTGATGAACGATCATCATCGAATGTAATCAACGCGAAAATGAACACCCGAATATTTTCAATCTCAGTTTCGCATTCATTTTCGCCATCTCCGGGAGCCACTCGAGGCGAATGGCAATTTTGTGGCGCAGAAAAAATAACCTACTCAAAGAAAGGCACAAGATAGTAAGCGACCGGGCTGACTTTGCTTTCACTTTCCGGTTGCCACCCGAAGATCGCAGGAGGCGCGAAGGTGGATGCGCCGATGTTGCATAAGACTTGTCACCATTGTTACCGTGGCAACCTCAGGCATTCTCCGCACATCTGAGTCGCACAGAAAGCAGGTGCAAACACTTCAATTTGATTTATTTTTCCAGAGTCGCATTTGATGGCTTTGACGAGAGTTGATGCGAAGCTTTTTTCTAACTATTTTGAGGGTCAAGTTCTGTCGCTCGCCTCTCCATGCATAAAATTATCCACGCCGTCGCAGAGCATAAATTTGAATGACAAAACACACGCCTCTAGAGCGCTTCGATGGCCCTCGTTTGAGATTATTGCGTTTAAACGAATTTTTCGTTCGAACTGCACGAACAATGTAGTTGACAGGTTGAACCTCTGTACGATTATCACACCATTCGGATGTCTATTTTTACCGACCGGCAGGCATTAGGGCCATCGCTACTGCGCTTATCTGGTTGTATGTAATTTCTTCTTTGTGCGTTCAGCTTTCGTGAAAGCAGAGGAGACCGTCGATTTCCGTCCACCGAACGAGGGGTGAGGCTGTTTTTCGGTCGAAAGTCGAGACACGACCGACGTTTCGGGGTTCGGTCGTTTTGGGATCGATACTCGATGCGTTTACCTGATAGGCGTCTCCCGAAATAGGACCCGAACGAACTGAAAAATAGATGAGTCCGATCCATTTGGAATTGAATTATAAACTAGCTGGCCGGCGCTTCGGGGTGAAATTGGATCGAATTGATCGAATAGAAGATGCTTGTTTGAACAAGGAGGTCGTTCACAGAATATGTTTGTCTTGACGACGAGGAACGAAACACTTTGTAAAGTGTTTATACGAAATGTTCGAAGGTTGTGTTCTTTTGGTTCATGGATGTTCTCAAGAACTATTAACTACACGATGTACGCATACCATTCGAACAACAAAATGTTGTCAACATTATCTTCAATTGAAAACATAAATCATCAATTTGGTTTATTTTAATTAGAACTGTGCGTCATTTGCATTCTGAGGCTGCGGCGCGGTGGCATGAACTGGTATGATGTTTATTTTTTTTTTTTATTATAAAGCCTGTCTACGTTAAATTTCGGACACTTTTCCTTCAGTGTAGATTTTGAATTATTTCACGGGCCGCTGAAACGTTTCACTTATATGACAGCTCAAACTCTCCACTTTGTTTCGTGGCACAACATGTTTACATACTTGTTACATTCAGTAAAATGGCGTCGAAACAAGTAGAAGTGCACGAATGGCAACAAAATCTGAATTTATCGGTACGCGATCTTGCCAAGAAACTAAAACTTCCCAACAGTACCGTGTTTTGTGTTTGCAAATCATTTGACCAGCGCTTGACTATGGATCGAAAGATTAGAAGTGGAAAAAAGCGAAAAGTATGCTCTCGATAAATAAACAAAAAGGTGGTAGCCATTATTGAGGAAAATCCCAATCGTTCTGTGCGAAATCATACGTGCAAAAAGTGAAGCAGAGGCAAGGACTACAAGGACTGCAAAAAGTCGTGCTAAACAGCTTCACACCAATTTTTGGCAAACATTTTCTTGTATCATAATGGACGACGAAACATACGTATTCGAAGACTATAAACAGCTTCCGGGTCTGGCTTTTTACACCGCAATTCAAAGGAACGTCGTTGCCGAGTATTGCCGGACAAAGAAGGTGTCCAATTCCCGAAAAAAGTATTGGATTTGGCGGACTATATGTAGTTGGGGTCGCAAATCTAAAAGTTTCGTCTCTGCCGGCACTATCAATAAGGATGTGTACGAGAAAGAATATCTGCAAGTGCGGTTTCTACCGTTTACCAGAAGCCACGACTCTTCCGCTCTGTTTTGGCCTGATTTGGCAGATTGTCACGTGATTGTCACGTGACGTCACTTGATTGTAATACGTGCCGAAAACAGCCAATCCACCAAACTGTCCAGAACTTCGCCCAATAGAGAAGTACTGGGCTCTAGTGAGCCGGAAACTTTTCGAAACTAAGAATAAAGCAAGAGAAGATGGCGGATGTATTACAGAAAGTTCGAGAACCTTACAGAAAGAAGGATTAACATCTTAATCAACTGTTTTTAATGTGGATATAACTGAATTATTGTGAAATAAACAATCGGTGAATTATGTGTAAATATTTGTTTCTGCTTTTATTTCAGTGTCTGAAGTTTAACAAGAACAGGCTTTATGAACTACTAGAGATATTGACCTGTCACATCGAAGGAAATCATTATTGGGTTTCCGAAAGCAGTTTATTTCCAGGGAATGAAAAAACTGATCTATTAGAAAATATTGGATCATTTGATCAGTTAATAGGTCCGGAACCATTCTTCGGCATTTCAACTTTTGTTCTTAATAATGAGTAAAAATTATGGAAAAATTCAAAAGTACAATCCAACTGAATGAATGCGTCCACAGCTCAGCAATCAAATCGTTTCATTAAGACACATGTTTCCATTACACAAATGTAAATTTAACAAGGATTTATGTCCAAGTGAGTACTTGGTATAACTTATCGGAAAACTTCATGATGGCAAATGTCGTTTTTATTCTAAACATCTAAACAGAAAAAATTAAAGAATTTAAACAGGCGCGTAAAATTTCCCCTCGTTTAATTCTAAGCCAAAGGAGGCGTAAACAACGAAATTGTCATACAACAGGCTAGATTCAGGCGTTATCTAGCCTAAATTTACATGAAATATCCCATAATTGTTTGCCAAATCGAGCATTCTTTTTATGTACATTACAAAACACAGAAACTAATTGTTTCTTTCAATCTGTGTAGAGAGCAAAGTTTGGTTCATTAATTCTAGACAAAATAGTTGAAAGGTCGAAAGTAACATTTGTAAACAATGATCTCTAGCGTACCTCTAGCACCAGAATCAGATAGAGGGAGTTATTACCTTCCCATCGCTAGTAGATATAGATGTTAGAAACCTGGCATTTCCATGAAATTTACGTTTTAAGTCATTGTTCCTTTCGACCTTTTGACGATTTTGTCTAGAACTGTGTAGCAACTGTACTGCACTATTCAATCAAAGGCGCAGATTTTTTGATTTTTTGGTACTTTAGAACCTCACGAAGTCTGGGCCTGCCCTCCCATCAAAGTAATTCACATCATGCGAGTATTATTCCCAATTGGGAATATGCGATATCTGTTAACGGGCACTTATACTTTTTGTTTATTGCTTGCCGAGGTATAAGGAAAAAAAGATCGGCTTAGTCCAGTAGTCCAACGTGTCCAAGTCCAAGTAAAAACTAAGATCATGCACACTGAAAAAAATGATGAATTTTGACAGACGCGTAAGATTTTCCTTATTTCAATTGCTAGCTAAAAATAGTTTTAACAACAAAATTATTTGCAACATTTTATGCAACCCCTTGCCGCACACTAGTTGCCATTCGGTTTAGAAAACATAAATATGACTTGCTAAGTCTTAATCAAGTTACTATAACTGATTACGATCGTAGTGTGCTACTTGGGGCAGTCCTTAGCGACATCTAAAAAAAAGCGCTCAACTACAAGCCTTCTGGAAGAAACTGAGGATTTGGTGCCTGCTGTACTTTCCTTACTATTGAGACGATATTTTGGGCACCTATCGGCTCTTAGAGACTTCTAGACGTAACGTTACAAAAATAGTCTTGGGTCATTTTTGACCCTGAATACACATAGTGCATTCAAAGTCAACAATGACCCAAGACTTTGAAACGCTCCCAAAACTTTGTTTTTCAACAGATTTTTGATATCTTTGCCTCAAATGAAAGGTATGGATTCTTAAAACGACATGTTTGTCTTTTTTTTTAAACTGGCCATTTTGGGCACATAGGCACCTAGAACCGGTTCCGGTATGCATCTGAAGAGGACAATTTTGGAACCTATTATATTTGTATCGTTCGACGGCAGAATTTCCGAATAATAGTCTTCAAAAGCATCGCATCAGAAGGAATTTGTGCTGTCAGGATGCACTGGAACTTTGGTTCCGATGAGGCCTCCAAAGAGGACAATTTCCAGGCCTCAGAAGTGGTTAGCACCATTTCACGGCTCACGATTCATGCGATTGCCGAATGCTGATAGCTAAAACATTGTTTCGTGGACCAACCAGGAGATAAGACCTCATCGGGATCCCTGGAACCGATTCCGGTTGGGCCATTAAAAAAGCGTCTAAATGTTCCGATTTTTCATGTGATTACCCTGCCATCTGGTGGTTGATCCGCCTATCAATAGTCAATATATACTAGGTTGCCTATATACTGTAAAAAATTGACAGCTCCATCAGTTTGTTTACGGCAGCTATGGCGAGAACAGTGAACAACTTTGATCTATGGTTTGATCAAACTTATCGAAACTACTACGAGAGGAATACAGGTAAAATATATTTGTTCACAACGAAGCGATGTCTTTCGACAATGCCATGTTTTCAATCACAGGGTTTGCCCGTACATCCTACAAACGGACATCCATCCATCAGACGTGGACAGGCGGTTGGCCACTATCAGGCATGAACTGAATTACGGAAACTATTTGAATACGATGGATTGCAGCCCCTACATCCATGAGTGAGACAAAACTGTTGACGGTTAACAATATTGACATTTCATATTTTATTTGAGCTTTTTCTTCATTTATGTATTATTTTTCATGCTAGTTTTTCATTTGTTTCACAAAAGCACCTGTTTTTAACAAGGTTGCTTTATTACCTCTTCAATGATGTATTGAGACGGTCGATTTAAAATTATGTGTTGTTCAGCGACAAAAACTAAATTTTTTAGGCTTTTTTCAATTTTGACCTTTTATATTTTCGAAACAACATTGGCTAGAAGCTTGAAACGTGGTATTGCTCTTAGTTCATATGTGTACTATTGGTAAAAAGAATTCAAAACAAGGATCGGTGAAAGTCGATTTTCTGAGTTTGGTCCGCCTCATATCTTACAGTGTTGCCCTCCCATTAAAGCAATTCACCTCATACGAAGTATTATTCCAAGTTGGCAAAATGCCAATTATTGATAAAAGCCAGTTTCCTATGGTCAGGCATAACGTAAAGAGGACACATCACAATAGATCAGAAACGGGCCCAGTCTCGAGTAATTCATGAATAGGGCTTAAAAGCCATAACAATGAATCACGAGAACCCTACTACACAGATAAAAAGAAACACTGAATTTTCTGCGTTATCTAGTGCACATAAAGGAATGCTGGGTTTGGCCGAAAATAATGGGATATTTAATGTAAATTTAAGCCAGATAACAGCCTGAATCCGGCCATGTTTGTATGAAAGATTGCAAGCAATATCGTTGTTTACGCTCCCTTTGGCTTGGAGGTACACGAGGAAATTTTTACGCGCTTGTTAAAATTAATTATTTTTTTCTGTGTATATCAAGCTGCGCCATATGGTAGAACTAACATTCTTCTACCAGATGATGCTTTCATTTCACGAGAGTGATTTAAGATTCAAGGGAAATCGAAATTTAAAGTCATTGCTTACAAAAAGCTTTTAGGCCCTTAACACGAGTTACTAGAGAAGTGATCAATTTTCAAAGCTAAGGGAGATCATTTCTAGGTACTATTTTTCAATAGGGCGAATCTAATCTAGTGGCGAAACCCTTAGAGGAGGAAAATGATTTTGAACAGCAACGAGAACTAACAGGAATCAAGAGAGGGTAATAAGTTTAAATAATTTTAAATTTATTAACTAACATGAACCACAAAAAAAACACAATTTGGTACAAAAATTATATTTTTTTGCCAAAATTTTTAACCTTATGAAAAGTGCGGTTAAAATTAAAGAAATTCATAATTAAACTTTGGGTTGCTCAATTCCAATAATAATGGCAACAGAAACCAGAAATTGAAGAAGAATTTAGTATCTTCCATTAAGTTCCAACTACCTTTTATCTTCGACAGATACGCGTATTTCGTCTACAATGTACAGACTGCTGGTGTCTCGTCACTAATAACAAACCGCCAGGATCAAGCGTTAAAGTGAAAAGTCTTCGGAAATTCTTATAATGACCGCAATTTGGAAATTTCTGAAAAGAAGTCGGGTGGGGGTGTTTGGTGCTATTTTCACTAATTGAAAAAATTCAAAATCTGATATTTCAAAATTAAAGGTTTGAACATATATAGTTGAAATGCACATGGCAGGTGGCTGCATGTATTTGCCACAGTGTTTTTTTCCCAAATATAACGCTCGTAAATTATGGAACAATTGTTTCACATTGCAGGCGAAATTATGTCTGGACTTTCCCCAGAAGTAAAAGTTCACATATTCAGAGATTTTAATCAACGTAGTGCTGATTTCATTCTAGACATTGAAAATGAGTGCATCTTACTATCAATCGTTGAGGAAAATTCACACTGTAATTGACTTTTCTTTATTTGTCCAAGATTACAAAAGACCCAAAGACTTCGAATAAGACGACGTCTTCCATTATCATTAAGCAAATTAGGATATCATAAGACACAAACTCAACAGAATGGATTGGCAAATATAATAACGAAGCAAATATTGAGACTTCTGTTGAGGTTTTTCACACATCATTGTATGAAATAATATTTGAACAAGTACGACTCAAAAAAAATAAGGCGACAAGATAACTCAAACCAGCCAGTTTGTTATAATAAACAAATAAAGAATTTGAGAAATTGGAAGCAAAAAGCAAACAAAAAGTACAAAAAAGATAGCAACAGCAATAACCTAACAACTACTTGAGTATTTGCGATGAGCTGAATCAAATAATAGAAAATGCATTTGATGAATACAATTCGAAAACTGAACTTGAAATTAACTCTTGCACGAAAAAAATTCTTAAATTATGTTAAAAACTTAATTAAAATCAGACTTTCCCATCTAGAAAGCATCTTAACTCAAATGTTGCTGAGAACGCAGAAGAAACTGGCAATCTATTTGCAACATTCGATTTCTCCCCGGAATTTTTAAGGGACATTGGAGTTAGTCAAGTCGAATTTCAAGACATCTTGGAATGTTTGAATAAATTGGACGTTTCCAAAGGTTCTGGCCATGATGGATCCGTATTTATGAAAACCTTAGCATTGGAACATACAGCACCCCTATTTTGGCTTTTTAATTTGTGACTGGAATCTGGGATTGATAAAGTATGGAAAAGTTCCTACCTAGTGCCTATTTTTAAAAGTGGAAAAGAATATGACACACGTAACCATCGTAGAGGTACCATTATTTCCTGCATTCTCAGCTTTTTGAAGCAATTGTTAATGAAAAATTGTTGACTTAAATGAAAAAAACAGAATGACTAACAAGCAACATAGATTCTTCAAAGGACAATCAACTAGCACAAATTTACTGGAATTCGTCAACAACTCGCTGATAGCAATGGACAATGTACAACCCTGTAGAAGCTCTTTACAAAGCAAAGCTGATAATAAGTGTCGTGTACTTATAACTCGACTGGTACACGAGCCTGCAAGAGTATGATGAAGATAGATCTGTCAAGATAAGCAAGGTAGAATAGTATGAAGAAATATCAATTTTTCGCCTATGTTCTAGATTACAGGTATTCCACTAAAAGCCCAAACTTTCAAGGGTTCAGTTTTTACTGTTTGCCCCTCGTAAATTAATTTGGATAAGGTTACCTCTTCATCTTATGAAGCACGCTGATAGCTCATCAGCATCCAATTATTAAGGTGCGCCGTTAATTTGCATTAGTTTCATTTGTAAATGATATTGTTCTGCAACGCGTTGATTCAGTATAACTTTTATCTAAACTTAATTTTCACATTCCGTTCACATTCCAATAGAAATCTACCATCTAAAAAGGAAACATAAAATGTAACGATCGTTGTATCATTGTATCATTGCAACAAAAGGTCCGCTTCAATTGACGACAAATAAACAGAGTGTCTCAATGTTAGATTCGCCTAACGAAAAATAAACCTAGATTTATCAGTTCAATTCATGACTTTGTACACACTGAAAAAATGATGATTTTTAACATACGCGTAAAATTTTCCTTTCATCAACTGCTTGTAAAAAACGTTCGAACAACCAAATTACTTGGAATATTTTATGCAAAAGTCTTGGCGATACCTGGCTTAAATTTACATGAATATTTCGTGTAAATGAATTTATGCCATTTCTAAAGTTCGATATACAGTATTGGACAAAACATGTGCCACTCAAATCGAGCAATCATAAAAAGCATCAATTAAATTCAATGTTTCGAAATCGAAATCGAGCAAGTTACTGCAGTTGACGATCTAGACGGTCAGGAGTCTAGATGTTTGCTACATGATTATTGCAGCAATCAGCTGTCAACTGACAGTTCAACGGCAATGTTTTGTTGACAAGAGCCATTTTGCACTGCTCAAAACAAGTGCAACTTCTCGCTTTCTTGGACTTATTTCTCTAGAAGTGTTTAAAAACAGGTGGAAAAGGTTTCGTTTGTTGCAAATGTGTTCCTACTTGCGTTATTGTACCATAACAAGGTAAATATTGCATGATAAACATTGAGAAAGGTCAATACTCATGTTTTCCTTATATTTATGATTTGAGACACGAAAATGGTTCCTGAACGCCTTGTATTGGAACTACGAAAGAAAATAATCGATGATGTCGAAATGTCACAAAAAAACGATTTGTGACAAATACTAGGTGAAAAAATGGACCGTTTCAAGACTGTGCTCAAAATTTCATTCAAGCGGGAAGATTTCTGTGGACAATAGAGGTGGAAACCACGCCTACCACGTCGAGAGAGACTTCTATGATCGTCAGATGCATTAAGAAGGATCCTTCCAAATCTTCCTTCAAGGTGCAAACGGATTTAAAGTTACCCAAGTAGCACACTACGATCATGATTAGTTGTAGTAACTTGATTTCGACTTAGCAAGTCATATTTATGTTATTTCAACTAACTGGCAACAAGTGTGCTTCTAGGGTATCTGTATCGGACCGGACAATCAGACGACGTGCCGTTGAAGCCGGATTATTCTCTCGACGCCCTGCGAAGAAACCTCTGATTTCACTTAGGAACCAGAAGAAAAGACTCCTGTTTGCTCAATCTCATATTGGCTGGGATGTGCAGAAATGGCGGATGCGGATATGCAGTTCAACATCTTCGGAAGCGACGGGATTTGCCGTGTTCGTCGACCGACTGGAAAACGCTTAGATTCACGGTACTGCCAGAAGACGGTGAAGCATGGCGGAAGCCATCGATGGTCTGGGGATGCTTTTCTGCGAACGGCCTTGGTCCAATTCATCGAATCGATGGAATCATGGACCGTTGTATGTACAATAACATCCTGAAAGATGTTATGCTGCCTTATGCGGAATGGATAACCACTAAAATGGATATTCCAACAAGATGCGACCTCAAGCACACCGCCAAAGGTCAAACAGTGCACAATGGAAAAAATAGGGACCGAAAATCACAACCAATTATAGGCCGCTGGATAAGTGCCTGTAAAACAGCATCTATGTAAAAAATGCGAGAATCGAATGGTGATAGTTTCATCTTGAGCAGACCCCGAAAAGTGGCTCATTGTGCCGATTTTTCCCTAATTTCGGAAGCGAAAATTGAACTATCACACTTTATCATATTAGCTCTGACACTACGCAATCCATTTGCGCTGTACTTCATTGTGGGAGATGTCTGGAGAATGTAAAATGGAGGCTATATTGTCTTGTAAAAAGCGATCAGTGAACTGTCCATTTCTGCCTCGATATTCTCACATGCCAGAAAGTACTCAGATATGCCATGCGGTTTTTGGAAATTTGGGCGAATTAGAAATCTATAAAAATGCAATGCACTGATTGCGGAACTGTCCAGGAAACTGAATGAAGAGTATGTCGTCTGTGTGCACATCGGTTGCTTGTCCACATTTTACCCGCTTTTCCCTACATACTGGAAGAATCAATAGATAAAATGCGATTTTTGGAATAGCTGCGCATTAGAATCAAATCAATCAAACCTATGCAGACTTCGGAAAGTGTTTCGTTTTGCCCGATTTTCCCTAACAATTTTTGAAAAAAATAATTGAATAATCCCTAAATTCTATCACATGTTTTCACGCTAATAATATTGAACCATTTGCGATCTACACTATTGTGAAAATGTCTGGAGAATCTTTTTTACAAGACGATATTGCCTTCATTGGATTCTGCAGACATTTTCACAATAAACCCAAGAGCACGGAGCCACAAGTTCCCAATGAAACGATTCAGAGAGAAGAAGATTATTAAGATCCCCGCCTGGTAGCAAAGCAGAATCTGGCAGGGCATCCGATGCCTCGAAAGCAGGAGTCTCCGGTAAAATTTGAGAGACCATGGATGGGCCTGGGCTCGCGGAGCCATGAAAAGGAACCTCGATATGCATTCTGAAGTGCTGGTTGTCGCAGAACAGCTGAATGTGATAATCGACTTTACGTCGACTTGCAACGGTGCCATGTCACGATAATCGACTTTACGTCGACTCAGGCGGCATGTCGTGAGAGAAACGAACTGGAAGCTAAGCTCCTAGCCAAACAAAGTGCCAGAGAAATGGCAAGTCTAGTTGCAGCGGATAAGGCCAGGGAATCCGCCTGCAAGCACACGCCAACGGAAGTGCGAGATCCCACCTCACCTATCGTGGTGGCAGAGACATCGAAGCGTGCAAGGCAGTCGCCCGGGAAAACCGCACCATTGGTCTAGAGACATATGCGAGCGTGGTGTCGGGATTGGCGGGTACAACCGCACGTCTTGCGGGGCGTGAAGTGAGTGACCCCGGCACCAAGGGTGGCAAAAAAGGCAAAGGCGACAATAGCACCAACACCACGTCGGTGGTAAGCAAAACCCCACGCGCTAAGAGTGGCCCAAGCGATAGGGCCGGTCCCAGTAACGAACGGGACAACAAAAGAGGGACGAGCGATGACCTTTCCAGAGGCAAGAAAACCCCTTATACCAAGGTCCGGAAAAAGGGAAACAGACTTCAGAAAGAAAAAGGCATCGGAGTCTGTGGCTCCAGCCGCGATAACCGCGGTGAGGCCCATCATCGTGAAGACCGAAGAGCCACGGCACTCCGGGGTTCTCAAGGTAAAGCGCGGTGACGCTACTCGCACCAGTGAAATGATCCTAGAGCTCAAGCAGAACACGAGGCTGAAGGGCCCGGCGTAGCGAAAAGCTGGCGGAACATGCTCTGGTGGAGGTACGTTCCCGGCCACGTTGGTGACTCTCCAATGTACAGTCCGGACGAAATCCCGGAGGCTGGCGGGTTTTCCACGGCCAACAAGGCCCTGGTGTGTGGACTCGGGGTTGCCACAACAGCCCCTATGGCTGCTGGTAACAATATGCTTATGTGGCAACAATATGCCTGCCAGTTGCCGCCGCAGAGTCGGCCCTAAAAGTGGAAAAACTCAAAACGGAGTGGTCTGTTTGATCACTGAGTCTGCACCAGCCGCCCAAGGCGTGCTTCAAGTGCTTCGAGAGCAAGCATATATCGTTGGAGTCTAAAGGCCTCGATAGGAACGATCTATGCCGAAGGTGCGGAGGAATAGGCCATAAGGTCCGGGACTGCAAGGAGACCCCCAAATACATGACGTGCTCTGGGAAACCAGACGACAAGCACGTCACGGGAGGTCCTAACTGCCAGGTCTACAAGGGTGAACCAAAGAACTAAACACACTGCGGGTAACCCAATTGAATCTTAACCACTGTGAAGCGGCTCAGTAACTGCTGTGTCAGGCAGTTCGCGAATCAGGAACGGATATCGCAATAATATTCGACCCGTTATAATATCCCTGACGGTAACGGAAACTGGGTTACGGATGGGTTTAATAAGGTGGTACTATAGATGACGGGCAAGTTCCCAGTTCAGGAGGTTGTGTCCACCTCAAGTGAGGCTTCGCAGTCGCAAAAGTGAACGGAGTGTTCATATGCAGCTACTAAGTTAACGCGGGGACCATCCAACTTTCCAACACATCATCACCCGTCACCAAAGAACAGCTCATCAATATCATAAACAACGTACAACCGTAAGCACAATCGACATCTACCTCATCGAGGTCACCGGATAGCAACCAGTCAACGCACCTAGGACTTGCCGACGCAGCACTCGACAACAGTACAACAGCACGCGATATCGACTTGGACTACGAACCCGACCACCTGAGCTGATAACTGCAGCGTTAGGACTATTAGGGCCATCGGTAGGTTTCAACCAATTTCAATCAATAAATAAAATCATTATTAGTCTTACGTTCATCAAGTGTAGTTCAGTGTTTATTTTTAAAAAACTTCGAAACTCCATGTGAGTTCTTAATTTACTATACGCCAAAAAGGCCGTTGACCACAAGGGGCGTTGACCAGTTCAAGCAAACGGTAGATCGGATGACAACGGAGCTAACTTTACGTAGCCCGATGGTAGTAGCGCCTGGGCGTTAGGATGGGCAGTCGCCTGACCAACCCAAGGGGCCAGATTCTGTTGAAGGCCCTGGCTAGGCTCAACTTAGAGCTGGCCAACGTAGGTACTAGTAGTAGCTACCATAAAAATCAGTGGGGTTGTGTACAAGACACGACCGGTCGACGTAGACTACGTTAAACCAAGTGATGCATTATAATGTCAGGGAAATTCTGTGTGGCTATTATTAGCGTTAAAAATGTTTCAATTATTCGTGCCGGTCGCTTACCCTTACCGATGGAAGCAGTTTAAGTCACAATATGACGGGTGCGGCTCTTATGGGACAGAAGACCTGCGTTTTGAAGACAGTATGTAAGAAAATTCTATTGTACGCTCTTGAGATATTATTTGGTGGCCCTGAAAAGGGCCGATTGGTTTTATGAAGTCAGTATGAGGGAAAATTCTCATGTACACTATTTATAACTCTTTCGTGACCCTGAAATACAAACATATATTTTGACTGACACCTTGTCTCCTCTTCAACATTCACCATTTTAATACCATACCATTCGGATCATTTGTATACAATCTGAGTTGTAGTATGCCTTTGCATAATTCAACTTTAAAGAATCAAAGATTTGCACTTTATGCAATTTTAGCAATTCTGGATTTCAAGGGTAATAATAAACATTGAAATACTCTAGAATTCAAATAACGATAAAATTCGTTATCAGAAAATATCCGACAGGTTTAGTGATTGTTATGAAAACACAATAATCAATTGCAACATTTTCAGATGTGTAGCGTCTCACAAAATGTTCAAAGTTCAGGAAGTTTTATCAAACAGAATATAACAAAAATTATCTTGCAGTTGTTATAAGGTTATATACAAGTATATAGAGTACATGTCCCTTGACTCAGTCGATTATGTAGCGCACGATAACAATTTTAACTATAACTCATACAATAATTTAGCTAGAAACGATATTCAACTAGTTATACCTTTGCTAAGACATGCTCAACAAGGCGTTTGCTGTACTGGACCATGAAAAGTCACCAACAAACATTATTGAGTCGAAAACTTTCGATGGATATGGATATCATTAAGGATACTTATTCGAACGAATTTTATCAAAGTTTGTTTATTTCATCACTCCGGGCATTCGGCTATATTCGGTATACTATACGGAATAAAAAACTTCTTGATATCATCTAAATGACTTTCTCATGTGATCAATCGGCCATTCCATTTCAAAACATTAAAATTCCCACTATATTCATTTAGTTATATAGGTGTTGGTATGAATAAGCCCTTCGAAAAATACACAACCGCTCACTCTTACTTTTCCATTGAAAACTTTTATATTCTACATTTTACTATGTGATGAATATATTAGGCCAAAGTTGGGAATATAAGGTTAAATGCGTACCTAAAATATGGTTTATCGTTTTTTTGTGAAATTATTATTCATGTTTCTATGTGAATGTCAGGTAAATTAGTGAATCCATTATGGCTAAAACTTTCAGGAAATCGAAATATATATAAATATATTAGATCTCGCAGAAGAAAGAGAGTGAGTTTTATAAAACATCATTATTCTTTGCAATGAGTATGGGAGAAAAGGTTGGTTAATATATGATTAATTCTTATGAATATAAAATAAACACCTGATAAAATAATCACACATTAAAACATATTCAGCGCATTAGTTGTATCGATATCATGTGAAGGTTCATATGCAGTAAAAGCATGCTGCGCATGTCATCACCAGAATACAATCAATAATATGTTGAAATGTATAAAGACAGGGAGCCCAATGATGACATGCAATTTGTAAAGTCGAACCTTCTAAAGCGTCCCAACTAGTTGTTGGCAACGCATTACCTCTTGCTGATTTCAATTTCGCCCGATAACTACGAGCTCGCTCTGCATCGGTGCATGGTCGTTTCGGAGGATTTCCCGTATGTTCGCTCTTTAAGCGCTTCCTGAATCTGCGCAAGCGTTCGGGATCAAATCGGTTAGGCATTCTCACTTCACTATGTTTCTCAAAACGTTTTTCTTCCTAGAAGTAGGACTCTATCCAACGCGAATCGTTAACACAACAGAACAACTGTTTATAACACACTACTAATTGGAATTTACAGAGAATTTTGGTTCGGAATATCATGTTCGACATCGAAAATGGTGTCCGTGATATGGAATTTGTGTGGTTTAAGGTATGCGACGAAGGGAAAACAAGTTTTGCTAATACCACTGGCTGCCAATCGACAATTTGAAACGTAAATCCCAATCAAACAAACTCTCAAGCTGAGAATATTAAATTGACAGTAGCAAAGATGGATTTGTATCTGGTAGCATTTATTGATTTATTGATTCATCGCGGGTTGCGCCAACCAGCCAAAATTTTCCCGACAGCTCGCACTCCGTGCAGGCGTTTTTGCAGTTGCGGCGAACGAATTGGCACCATATTAGGCGCCTAAACCCAACGAAATAAAAGTTTAATTCTTTTATAAACAACTCTTTTGATTCAATTGGTTGTCCTCAAAAGGACAGATTGTCAATTAATGGATAGCGCCAACCAGCTGGGTGAAATTTTTACCGACGGCACCGAACTTAATTTAAGATTAGTTCATTCTTGAATAATCAACTCTTTTATTTGAATTTATTGTCCTCAAAAGGACAGATTATTTCCACCTACTGCTTAGTGCTGCTCGCCCCATAAGGACGCTTTCCCCCAAACAGCAGCGTTTTCGAAGTCGCGGCGAAACAATCGCCACGAAGAGGTAATATGGCGGCATGCACAAAACCGACGCGATTGTGCGCCCTCATAATCCGCCATTTTGCCTCATCGCGATGATCGCTGTTTGGGAGAGCCTTGCTACTTACCACCACCAGCTGCTACGTGACCATCAGCTGCCTCTGCACCAGCTCCGCTGCCGTACAAATGAAGGCTCCACCAAACTGCAGCAATTTTTAGCCACCGCGGCAGCGAAATTGCGGTGGAAAAATCGCCGCGGTGAGATTACATGGCAGTTTAAGGGAGCGCACAAACCGACGCGATGCGATTTTTATTCGCGTTGGTTTGTGCGCTCCCATAAGGCGATTTTTCCACCGCGATTTTGCTGCCGCGGTGGCAAAAAATTGCTGCAGTTTGGTGGAGCCTTGAAGCAGCTCCCTGCGACCAGCTCCCAGAGACCAGCTCCCTGCGCTCCCTCCGCACAGCTTCAATGCTGCCAAATGACTGAGGCAAAATTTTCCTTAGTGTTCGTTTTATGCCGTTCTCAGCTGCGTGCGAGACGTACATGGAAAGTCGAATGACATGATTGGTTAAAGTCCCTCTCTAACACAAAGAAGAAGAAGATGATGCAAGACGTTCCTTGCTTCGATTTGAAATCTGTGATAGGAAATTTGGTAAATTTACTCTGCAAAATGACATTATAAGACATCACCTTATATTTGCGTTATTTTCAATAGTGTACTATTGTTTGAGAAAAATGTTTGACAATTGAATTGGAGCGCGGTAAAATTTCCGACCGATTGAAGAAGAAATCATGTAAATCTATCGTGGATTATTTGAGTTATTCGCGTACAAAACGTACGGTTTTTCGTGACGGTCGCAAAATTTTAGATTTTCATTTGACACCCTACCCTTGCCGTAAGACGTAGTCTACGTCAAAACGGAGCGTAGTCGATCATCGACGTGACGTTCTGCAGCCCTGGGCTGTTGAACAACTGCAGGGTAGAGGATGGCTACACCTATAGCGACCACCTGGCGGTTCGCTATACCATCACCCACAGAGTTAGGCAGCGCGCAGAGGGAGGAGCACCCAGTCCGTTCGTCCGCAGATGGAGGACGTAGTACTTCGATAATGAAGTATTTAAAGAGGCACTAACCATCCCCAGAATGGTCAAACCAAGGGATGGAAGGTTGCCGATACCTGCCTATCGGGAGGTAACGGCTAAAACTAAGGACACGACAGCTCCAACCGAGCAATCACCAGAGCTACTGCAGGTCATCATCAGGGGACTCTTTCCGAGCCATGACCAGAAATCCTGGACTCCCATAACGGCAAAACTGCCCTACGACCAGTGCTGTAAATAGTCATTTCGACCCAATGCTGTAAATTTGCCTTCAACTCGTTCCAGTAGCTGATTTTCGCAATAGCACGTATGAAAAAAATGTGGTGCTTGATTAGTTTGAGAAATTTGATTCACAATGTATTGTTCTAACCGTTAAACCTAAGACGTGAGAATATCTGAATATTCAAATGATATTCATCAAAGAATATCATTTGAATAGAACACTTTCTATATACCAGTTAGGCATTACACTGTTAGACAAAGTTGTAGAATTTGTCAAGAACTTCAATTTTATCATACACCATATTCATGAATGTAGCTGTTGAACTAAGTTATTGGTAAATTTATCCATTTGCACGAAATGACATTTTACAGCACTGCCCACGACAATGGCACTGCGGGCGAAAGGGACGAAGCAACCGTCACAAACGAGGAACTCATCGCAATAGGCAAATCGCTGAAGGTAAACAAAGCGCCAGGACCTGAGGTATACACCTGGAATGTTCAGGGCGGTGATGCAAAGATGTCTGGAGGGTGTCTTTCCGGACACCTGGAAAATCCAGACTCTAGTATGGCTACCGAAGACAGGGAAGCCACCAGGGGATCCATCGGCATATAGACCTATATGTCTGTTGGATACAGCGGGTAAGGTGCTCGAGAGAGTAATCCTCAACAGACTGACAAAGTACACGGAGGGTATAGGCGGTCTGTCTAAAAATTAGTTTGGCTTCCGAAAGGGGTAGTCGACGGCGGATGCCATTCTGTCTTAGCAAAGCTAGAAGCACCGCCGGGTTTTTAGTAGTGGGTGAAGGTTATTCAACTTTTAAGTTTTGCTCTATTTTGTTGAATGATTTCATACTTTTCAGAGTGGCATCACTGTCTGAGAGTGGGTGGTGGCATTCGGCTATAGCAATTTCACCCATCGGGATGGAGGCGCGCGTAGCTAATGATATGAATATGATTTGAACGTGTAAAATTCTTGTGATTTTCACCTTATACGAGGATAGTCAAAAAGTTTTGAAAGCGAAAATGAAAATACGTATTTTTCTTTGGGGAAATCACTTGTATTGCTCAGTATAGTCTCCCATAAGATCAATTCACTTAGTCCAACGATCTTTCAACTTTGTTGTCTCATCGGTCATTCTCAAAATTCGTTTTTTTTTTAGTTTTTAATGTTCATATGCACTCAAATTTCCACCAACTGCAAGGCCTTGACCTACTGATCAACTTTGCTCAAGACCGTAACTTTCCATATGGTCAGGATCTCGAGATATTTTATGTTAGATCCAATCAATACAAACATTTTGCATACAAGCTCATGCCACCAACTGAGCCAATCCCGAATTTATTAAACCACCCCGACAGTTGTGCTACTTTGTGAATTGAGAAATCATTCAATAAAATAGAGCAAAAACTTCAAAAATTGAAGAACTTTCTTATTATAATCGCCATAATTAAGCATGGTTTCCTTCAAATGCTTCATAATTCAAGGCGCTTCCAATTTTCAAGCTTCGCCTCTAAAGGAGCTTTTTTGAATAAAAACTTTAAAAAATATAACTTTCTTAACTTAACTCTATGTGTTTACGTACGAAACTCCATTCCACAAAAAGAACTTAAGTGAATTTAAGAGAGAGAAAATAGAACAAAGGGTGGTCAAAGATCCCAAATGGGTTCAATATTATTAGTGAAAATATGATAAATATAGGATTATCCAATTATTTTTTCAAAATTAAGCTGTTTTACAGGGCACTTATCCAGCGGCGTTTAATTAATTGTGATTTTGGGTTACATTTTTCCCATTGTACAGTGGTTTACGGATAACCAATGGTGATGGACTGGCCGCCCCAATCTCCAGATCTGAACCCTATCGAGAACCTGTGAGAGATCGTGAATCAGTGAATTGATCGTGAAGGTGTTCGAAATTAGGATCAGTTGTTTGCACAAATCCAAAAGGATTGGGCAGCAATTCCACAAAACTTCATTGACCACCTGATCGAGTCTGTGCCTCGCTGATGCAAGGCCGTAATTGAAAATAAAGGATTCACTACGAAATATTGAAAGCCAATTTGAATTTGGTTAACAACACGCGAATTTGCCTTTGTTTTGTCCTGGAGGAAAACATTGACTTTAGTTTTCATGAATTGTTATGTATGAATAATGATTTTTTTTTGTTATAATTAATATAAAAAGTGCTCTTTCTACAAACTAAAAACATTTGTCTCCCAATTGACTTCTTGTAAACCTTTAATGTAGAATTTCATTTTTGGGATTGACTAGTTGCAAATGTTTTGGCCAATTCCGTATGTGCATACGAGAGAGCAGAAAAATAATATGCTTCTTTCAATCTGTGCATTGTTCGGCAATCGAAATCATACACGACCTTAGCTAACAATTCATATTACCTTTAAGAAAGTTACTCTAGCAGAGTAAAACTAAATTGCATTATCAAAGATTTTCTTGACATCCGAACGGAATATTTTCAACCGTAGAACCCTCTAGTTACCTAGCAACCTATATGTCAACCCTTTTTCCTCATTGTACGCCTTCGATATCGATTGGATTGCATAAGCTGGCGACGGCAACTACTATAAATATATGGTAACAAGAATGCTTGGAATGTATGCCCGTCAGGTAGTGGGCCTACCTTCCACTCGTTGGCGTTTCACTTTCCCGCATTGCTTCCGTTGGCGATTCCACACACGATGAAATAATCATACGCAGAATTGACAAAAGCAAATGTCCAATCCTCACATTAGCAAGCATTCGAAAGAAAAAAACCCGCATTAATCCACCGATGGTGAGAATGAACCCTTCTTACACTTCACCAGAATAACGAACTCAAATGTGGCCAATAATGTACTGGATAGATATTTTCATTCGAAATCCCAGGAAGATCCAGGAACATTCGATATGTAATACATTCAGTTTATAAAATTAACTATTTGTCAATCCTGAACGTATTGTTCATCTAAGTGATTAACATATTGCCATTAATAGTCTGTAACAGCCTGTTTATGTTAGTTTGATAAAAGGAGAAATTACATAAATTTTAGAAATTTCATATTATCAGTCCATAGAATGAATTATTAGACAATCCTAAGGTCAATTTTGATTATCGATATGGATTCTAAAAAAAAAACTAAAATCGGTACACAAATAGCTCAGTATGTAATCGGAGACTAAACTGTTTGATTACTATTATAATAGGCCTTCAAGTACTGTTTCGTTCATATCTTCGTAACGAAATGTCCGAATGAAAAAAAATCAATAGCTTTCTATGGGAATGTTGTAGCTTCCATTTGCCGTCAACAGAACTGAAATCGGTCTCACAGATGGCTGAGAAACCGATGTGACATTATTTGTATACACACAGACACACACACACACACACACACACACACACACACACACACACACACACACACACACACACACACACACACACACACACACACACACACACACATAGACATGTGCTCAGTTCGTCGAGCTGAGTCAGATGGTATATGACACTCGGCCCTGTGGGCCTCGGATAAAAAGTCGAGTTTTCAAGCGATCTTAATACCACTTCTATTGATGTAAGAAGGGTAAAAAGACGGAAGTTACGAAGATATTCAATTTTTCATATGTTCAATTAATAAAACATAATGAATAGTGAAAAATGACATTAACAGTGTTCAAAAATCAGTTAATATTAATGCTAGAAATAATTAAAAATCAAACTTAAAGTAAAAAAAGGGAAGTTAGCATAATGAAATTTTGAACACTTATTTGAAGATTTTATAACTTTAATTTGGCGTTAACAAAGCTTCAATCCTGAGCTTCAATTTTGATTATCGATATGGATTCAAGATGCTTAATAAGTACATATTCGTTGAAAATAGTAAATGGAGACTTTGTGTAATTTTTCGAATATACTCGTTGCAGTTCAAAACCAGACCACTCGAGCCAATCGATGCTGCTCTAATTCTATACAGTCGCATAGTGTGGCTAGTCCGCCGTATGTGCTATACAACGCTCCAGATGCGACACAATAGAATGCAAGCGGCATCGATTGGTGTGATTGGTCTTGTTCGGTTTTGCACTGCAACGAGTATATTGTCATCTCACAATTATGTGCTCTCAGGTATTGTTTTGGTCATATCTCCATGAAGAATTATCCAATCATAATGAAATTTTGACCAGTTATTTGGAAATATCATAGCTTTGATTTGGCACCAACAAAACTAAAATCGGTTCACAAATAGCTCAGTATGTAATCGGAGACTAAACTGTTTGATTACTATTATAATAGGCCTTCAAGTACTGTTTCGTTCATATCTTCGTAACGAAATGTCCGAATGAAAAAAAAATCAATAGCTTTCTATGGGAATGTTGTAGCTTCCATTTGCCGTCAACAGAACTGAAATCGGTTCACAGATGGCTGAGAAACCGATGTGACATTATTTGTAACGCACACACACACATACACACACACACACACACACACACACACACACACACACACACACACACACACACATACACACAGACATGTGCTCAGTTCGTCGAGCTGAGTCGAATGGTATATGACACTCGGCCCTGTGGGCCTCGGATAAAAAGTCGAGTTTTCAAGCGATCTTAATACCCTTCTATTGATGTAAGAAGGGTAAAAACAACGAAAGAAAGACAGTTTCTCAAAACCTACCTACATCGACCCGATTGTTTACCGATCGAATCGCCCTAGAGCAAACAACAGCCGATTAGCGCTAGGTATCACTCTTAATCCGAACAAAAATGTTCCAACTTTCTTTTGTGCAATGTTACACCGGCGGGGGCTCCGCTTTTCCGCTGAAAGTATTATTTCTCGATTACACATCGCACACTGCTGGTCCGGCCTGGTGCTGGTCCGGCCGTGCGTGTGTTCGTGTGTAATGCGCGGTATGCGCCTACATGTACATCGTCCATTACATTCAATTCAGCTCTTCTATTCGCAACAGTGTTTGCAGTGCAGAAGAAGCCGCTACAAATTCCAACTGTCGAAAAATAAGCTCAACCGACTTGTGCGTGTTACTTTGTACGAACATTGAAGGCTTTTGCCAAAGGGTTCGATTCTACCTACTACATGGTACACGTAAGGGAAATCTCAATCCATCCGGTGCGGTGCGGACATTCTCAGAACTGATACACCCAAAGCATCATTCTGATTTCCCTGGAACTGTAGCTGTGTGCTTGCTGGTTATGAGGAATAAGTTTCATCGTTTTCGGTAAAAACCAACCCGACCCGTTGAGAGCACGTACCTCCGGGTGGGGATCGTGCGATAGGGCCATGTTTAAAATTCTCGCGAATCCACGAAGATAGGAAAAGTCCCTGCTGTTGTTGCGCTGGTCACGTGTACTTACAGGAAAAGAGACCATTTAAAACAAAAACGAACCCCGGCCGCATCTTAACCTTTTTGTTTGGCTTGAACTATTCCTCGTAACGCCAGCTCATACGCATTCGCGTTGGCTAAATTTAAATATATCGATCTCAAGTCAGTCAGCGCAATCACACATTCATATCGAAGCATTTTCGAACGAATCTAAACGCTCGCGCGTGTGTGTGTGCGCGCATCAGATTAAATTGACAGCAATCATCTTCGCTGCTGCCGGTCGATTCGCCCGCACTCGCTGGTGACTTTCGCCGCTTCCATTGTCATCATCATCGCGATGTCGGTGTGATTACATGCGAGCAATGAGCCCTCCCATATCATATATAGGGCATCGCGAAACCAACCCACGGAGATCGCTTGCAGTAGTTGCGATAGTGTACGAAATTGAACCGCGCAACAAATGTGGGTTTGAAAAGCAAAATAATCGCTGACCACCACCGGCGACGACGCGGCGATCGAGCAGAGTGTGACAAATCGAAACTGCTTTCCCTGTAATTGCAACACACACTAGGCCGGTGCTTCAAGCCCCCCGAAAAGCAACCGCAAACGAAGCGACTTGCTCGGGGAACAGGAAATCGATCGTTGAACTTTTGACCACTCAATATGGCGACGGTTAATTGCTGATGTGTGGATGGTCGCAAATGAAGAGAAGTGCGACTTCCATAGGGCTTCAATCGATTCAATGGATTTGTGCGCGAATAATTTCAATACGACTTGGATAGTCTAGTCAATGATGGCATGAAAGCGGGCACAAGTTCGAGTTGAACATTTTTCCGGCGATGAAAAGTATTATTGTGTTTGGCACGAAATTAGCCAGTAACGTATGCATTGAACAACTGGACTGATTTTAGAGATTTTCAATCACCCTGCTGTCTGGTAGTGAATCCACCTATGCACCGCCAATCAAAGCAACTCTGTTGCGTACAGACAAATTTGACAGCGTTTTCGGCAGAGTTGCCACGTGCACAGATTAATCTAGATTGACGTTGATTTTTTTTTTTTTTCATTTTTTGACGAAGAACAACGTCTTTGTTGTCGCAAACCAATTGCGACCGTCACGAATAGCGGTTAGATTTTGAGCGTTAGTACCTCAGTCGTTTCTCCAAACATTTTCAAAATGTTTGCCTTAATCGAAATATTTCTACACGTCAATTCGAATATTGAAAACTATTGAATTTCAACACTAGACTATTGAAAATAACGCAAATATAAGGTGATGCCTTATAATTTCGTTTTGCAAAGTAAATTCATGGAATTCGCAAGGCAGCTTTGAGTGGAAATGAGCCAGTATTGAATTGACAGCTGGCGGTGTGAAGTGCTCAGGAGCAGAGATGCCAGTTTTTTTCTTCTGCGATAAACATTTTAAATGTCTGGGAATGCCTAAAATAGTCTGAAAGTTATTATTTTTTGCAATACTAGAATTCTTTCAACGACAAGACGATATTAGAGAGCGTGTTATGTCATTTTCACTGTATGTGTGATTAAGTAAACATTCCTGCATCTCTTTCTTGGATTGAACACTCAACCCGGATAAAAATAACCATTCAATTACAGTACAATAATATAAAATAACCTTAACATCTATTTCTGACCATAAATCTTATTGTTTGTGAATTAGATAAATGAAAAACACGTTTTGTCAGATCTACAATTCATTCCATATGCCAAGATTTTTTAAATTTTTGAAACTATACAATTTATAGTAGTTTCTTTTTTATACTAAAGATACATAATAACCCCCCTTTTCTATTGTCGATGTCTTAATTTTCATTAGATTTTATTGTGGGAACAATAACTCCTTTTGCCATCTTGTTGTTGTAATTGAAAACCCATGAGAATGTTTTAATCGGGAATCAAACAATCTTATGAATATTATAAGTTTCAACTTATGAGTTTCATAAGGCTGACTAATGAATGGATTTTATTTCAGATGACGATTTTCACGTAGGCCTTTAGCTTTCCTGATTACAATTGTTGATATATACTAGTGCGCAAGTCACTGGACCCGAATCCTCAACGTTCAAGGTTCGAATTATTTTTTTCAGCATCATTATGATTTTCATACTGATTTTTAATCGCAAATGATCATAATTTCACGAATGCCAGTGTCAAAAACAAATAATAATAAATAATATATAATCATAATACCATCTTATGAAAATTGAAAGTTTATTTCGCTGAGTTTTATGCAATCTCACACTATTGTTTCATATTTTGGAAGCATTCGTCATAGATGACATAATTTTTTAATGGTTTTTTTCTTCCTATAACGGTCTTTCCAGTTTTGCATTTTATATCAAAATTTAGTTGTCAGATCATAAATTCAACAGATTTTTTTTGTCAAAAAATATCCAATAAATAACAACAAATTATAGAGTCAATTCACCATTGAATAAATTGAAAAATTGAATTCAAAATTTTTATTTCATAAAAAAAAAGTACAATGAAACTTATCGTTATTAAATAAAATGTTTGGAAAAAAGGTTTTCTTGTAATTTAAGTCGAGGGGCTATCACCTTGCGTATCTTCGATTTATTTATCGGTATTAAAATAGTGCATTTTATTTTTTTGTTTAAATATTTGTGTTTTATCGTGTACGTGTATTTAATGGAGTATTGAGTGTCTTTTAAAGTATTCTGTATTTTATTTTATGCGGTATTTCAGCTAATATAATAAATACAATTATTGAAAACCTCACACACTTTGAACTAATCTAGTTGTACCTTATTAGCAGCAGCTGAATAGTCATGAAGAAAATTACTATATTTATTGGCTCAGGAAGTACTAGCACGTACGTCCCAACCTCCGTCTCAAGCTTAATGATTCGCCCCTAATAATGCTAATCACACCAACACAGTCTCAAATATTGTGTCAAAATAACATAGCGAATCCAAACATTGTAGTTGCTACACAATCATACTAACGCAAAAATGGTACTTGACATCGACAGCTCTCAACTAATTACTGTGGAAGTGCATTTAGAACACTATGTTGAGAACAAGCAATACGCTCATTGTGAAAGGATTAAGCTTGATATGCTAAAGAAGAAGACTGCAAGGTGTACTTCGGTACTAGGGGTTCTACAACAGTAAACCAATTTGAAATCGATTTGATTGTTGTTATTAGTAAGTTTATACGTATTTTGATACGGAGGTTTATATTTTTTTAAGTTTGTATTTATGGTTTAGTTGATACACAGAGTTAATTGCTTTTTGGTTGAAATATTCAGCAACCCGTTTTCTATGGTAAATTTCTGATATATTATTAGTATTGCTGTGAAACTTGATTTTTGTTGTGACTAAATGGCAATGAACCAATATTACCAACGCTTAAACCGTAATTTTCATGGCGGCAATAGCAGTGAATATTGTTGTATTTTTATGATTTTTTTGTGGTAGATAGTTGGATTAGAAAATTGCATTTATAAGCCCCATTTCTTACGTATTGGATCGAACACTACCATATCCATGTTACCCTCGGACAGGACTCACACGCTGCTTAGCTCCAGGTCGATTGTGTCTCCAAGTGTACCACTGTTTTCGTTTCCTCAAAGATAACTACTTTAAAAATAAATGATACCTACGCTGTTTTAAAATATTTCAACAAAGCTTCTTAAAATATCAACTAAGCTGTTCAGATCCTCGTGGGTTTAAGTTCGAACTTCAGAGAATACTTTTTTTAAATTTAAAAAAATATTTCAAATGTCTGCTAAATGTCTGCATCGTTAACAAATTCTGCAACAAAAATTCAAAGTCTGCAAATTTAAAGGCATGTCTGTAAATATGGCATCCCTGCTCCGGGGGGTGCTCTGGCGAGCAACCATTGACCAGGTAGCTGATGGCTCTTTCGCCTTTGTCTAGGCAACCGTTGATATGCAGCAATCTTTCGATAAGGCAGGCGATTGAGTGGCATGAACAGTACCATCATCATCGCTAATGTGTGTAGAAAATGCGTTAACTAGCAATATTAGCATGATCAGTTACTAGTAATTAGCAAATAATTGATTTCATCAAATATTAGGGAGTAGTTCTTAGTATTCCGATCCAAAATATTGATACTTTCAAATTCACATAGATTGTTATAGAGTGGTCATTGGTTGACGTTATATCATTATAAATACCTCAAACGCTAGGCACTAGCGTTTTATCACTTGAAACATGAATTACCTGAAAAGAAATAAATAAGATCATATTAGACAAAAAGTCCGAGTAGTTTGATGTAATTGGCCTTAAAAATGTTGAAGAAGGATTGAAAATAAGTTAATAAGCAGCTTGAACTGGACTGGATAAGCAACATGAACTCACCTAACTCATTCATCATAAAATTAGATACTTAAGAACAATAATAAATTCTATTGTTGACGAGAGTTGTCACTTCAAGCAATCTTGCACGTTTTAATAATGAGACATCTGATCTGATTCCCGTCGTACTTGTCAAGTCGGAATTTATTCCTCTCATACGCTCGAATTCAAATGATCACGACAGCAAAATTATGACAAATAATTCCGAAATTTATTCACTATCAATATGCTTTATTTGATTGGAGAACAAGAAATGAAGTACTGAGATATAATCAAACCTCTACCACCTCTTCTCGAGCTTAATATTATTCTAAGTTTTTTTTCCAACTTTCATACTAATACAATGCCATTGTATTTCCTAAGTTCTACCGGTGGCGGTAGAGAAAGTGGGTTTCCTTGGAATACTTCTTATGTTTTAAAAATATTTTCTTTTCTCTTGTGAAAAATGTTAAAAGAAGATTTTCAACATTAACATACAAAGAAACTTCGAAAATAAACTAAAAAGATTGGAAATAGCCTAGAGGAAGAGCAAGAAGTAGCCCACACAAAGATTTAAAGAGCGGTTTAAGGTACACACTACCAAAATGTTATGTAAATTTTTGTCTCCTGAGACCGACATATGCAAGCATCCTTTAGCACATAGGAATGAGTAGAAAGAGACGAAAAATAAATTCAATCAAACACATCTTTCGTCAAATTGCGTAATATTTCCATACGCTTCCCGACTTTGAAGACACATGTATAACGTCTTGTTTATAATTATTAATTTCTTAGTGTGTACCGTAACCTTGCGACACACTAAAAATCAGATCCAGCAGTTGAAAGACAGCCAAGGAATAACGGTGCGAGGTCGGCGTCACCCACCGTACTGTAAGACCCGAAATTATAATAACATAGAAAAAGAAAATAAGAACTCGAGAATGCGCGTAAAATTTCCCTCATTTAATTCCAAGCCAAATGAGGCATAAACTACGGAATTGTTTGCAATCTTTCATGCACCATACAATAATGATCGCAATCTTTCATACAACAGTTAGATTCAGGCGTTATCTGGCTTAAATTTACATGAAATATTCCATTATTTTCTGCCAAATCTAGCATTCCCTCTACGTGCATTAGATAACGTAGAAAATTCAATGTTTCTTTTTATCTGTGCTGCCTAACAAAAGCCCTACGCTCAATTCCAAAACTACACAGAAAAAAAATCTGAAACATTGTGATGTTAATATCAGATGTTTTCATTGTAATGTTAATATCAGAGCATGTAAGATTATATTTCATTCTACACGAAGCAGCAACTTGCTTGAAATAGTTCTATCAAAGACGCCTTTTTGCATATATTATTATAGACAATGTATGGAATTCCACAAAAGTTTACACGATTCGTAATGTTAATTTGTAAGTTTTGTGACGCTCCATTTATGTGCATGAAATTGAACTTTTTCGAGCTGTGTACTTCTATTCAATTTTCAAAACCTGCCGAGCTCTATCAGACCTATCGATACTTTCTCTTCACATCTTTGGTTCTAGCAGAAATTGCCTGCCACTCCTAGGGTTACATGTTGATAAGAAGGATATTTCCAATTATCAAATATTATGATTGATTACGTGCTTCATGCAACAAACAAAAACATGATTAGTTAAAATGCTTCTTTCTTCCTTTTCCCTTTATTGTCGAGATTTTCAGCCCTGGGCTGGTTCATCTCCCGTTGTAGTCACACAAATACCTTTTCGGATATTTTCGTTACTTGTCCGGGGTGAGATTCGAACTCGTGACTTTGGCGTCAGAGGTATGAATGTTAACCACTACGCCAGGGTCGCCCCTAGTTAGATGCATTCTTATGTGTTAAGGGACGCGTGCATGTGTCAGTCTGAGGAGACAGAAATTTACATGACATTTTGGTAGTGTGTACACAGCTCGAAAAAATAGTGTGAATTTTGGTTAAAAGGGTGTCCACGATGAAATTGCCACACTATGAAATTGCTCTAACTTTTTAACCGTTGGGTAGAATTTAATGAAAATTTGGGTGGATTTAGTTCATAGTGCATTATTTACATCCTGCAAGTTTTAAAGTCCTGTGATTAAAACTCGCGGAAATGGAGTCGAAAGAACAGCTCGTGCGTGATAAAATCTTGCGCATTCATCACGAGAACAAGGATCTCTCGCATCGTTCCATCGCTAAAACGTTGGGAATCGCGAATACCACGGTGTCGCGAGTGATTAAGCGGTTCGAGGAACGGTTGACCACCGATCGGAAGCCCAGAAGTGAAGGAAAAAGTATTCCGTACAACACCAAAAATCACAACCGCGTAGTTGGGGCCTTCAACCGAAATCCGAACGCCTCCGTTCGGGATGTGGCTAAGAAGCTGCACCTAAGCCGAAGTTTTGTCCAGAAGGCCAAAACTAAGGCAGGGCTTCGAACGTTCAAGGTACAAAAGGCCCCTAATCGCGACGAGAAGCAGAACAAGTCCGCCAAAACCCGTGCCAGGAAGTTGTACCTCAACATGCTGACGAAAGTTGAATGCTGCATCATGGACGACGAAACATATGTGAAGGCCGACTTCAAACAGATCCCCGGCAACCTGTTTTTCACGGCCAAGGATAAGTTCAGCGTTGCGGAGCATGTCCGCACTCAGAAGATGTCCAAATTTGCGAAGAAATTCCTGGTTTGGCAAGCCATCTGCACGTGCGGGAAGCGGATGCACCTTTCGTGACCCAGGACACGATGAACGGACAGGTGTACATAAAGAGTGCCTCCAGAAGCGGCTGCTTCCTCTCCTGAAGGCCCACAACGTCCCAACAATCTTCTGGCCGGATTTGGCCTCATGCCACTACTCCAAGGACGTGCTGAAGTGGTATGCGGACAATAAGGTCAATTTCGTGCCGAAAATGTTCAACCCTCCCAACACTCCGGAGCTCCGTCCCATCGAGAAGTACTGGGCGATTATGAAGCAGCGCCTTCTTAAACGACCTAAGGTAGTGAAGACAGTCGAGGAACTGAAAAAAGTATGGGTTTACATGCAAAAAACGGTTGATTCACAGGTTGTGCAGAATCTTATGGCCGGGGTTAAGGCCAAGGTGCGGGCATTTGCGTATGGACTGTAAATAAAATACGAGTAAAATGGTAAAATGAAGTTTAATAGTTATTTTTCAATCCCTGAAAATTTGATGGCAATCGGATGAAAACTCGAATTTTGCGAATCAATTTTGTGTGTGGCAATTTCATCGTGGACACCCTTTACTGAGGCTGGAAAAGTACAGCCATCGAATTATGTTATTTTCCGAACATTTATGAAGTTACCATTTTTCATTCAGTTCTCTCCCACCCGTCATCCTGGACCAACTGGCGAACTGGTCGTCGGAGGGCACATCAACACAAACCTTCCCTGACCGCCGCCGAGCGACCGACCGACCGACGGTGGACGACACGGTCAAACAACAACGTGGACACCGGGTGAATGCCGGCTAATTCAATTAACGTTCATTTATAAGCAATTAACACACAGCAAACGACGACGCTGACAGCCATGTGGCAGCATGATGATGAAGATGCGTCGTCGTCGTCGGTTTGGACCCCAATCGTGGCCGGCGAGCCAGACATCGGATTGACCCCGGCGGGTGTTGGCAGGAGGCGGTTTGATCGCATCTATCAATGTATATGCATGCAATCAAATGCGTTTCGTTTAATCGCCTTGCTGGTGATCATGATGAAGATTGATGAATGCGTACGTGCGCGTCGGGTTATGTCATCGAGTCTGGTTTGGTCCGGACCGCCAAGCGGGTACTTGAAAAGTGGGTTTGTTTGCTTGTTTTCTTTCGAGACAACCGCTGATTGAGGGTCATATTTGACACTACTAATCTAGCCGAGCGTTTGGATCTGAGCACTGATGATGGTGATGATGACGAGAGGACTTTTGCTAGCCTCAGGCGCGAAATTCGGGGATTCCTCTTGCGCAGGTAAATTGCATCATGGATAATTGGATGTTGTTTGAAAGGATGACCTTCGTCAATCGGTTGATTTACTAGCTGAAAGGTATGGTGCAAAAATATGGATGCCATTGCCATTGGACTTTCGGTTGAATGAAGGTTTTCGTCGAGTCATTCGGGTTAATGAATATTCATTGACCGATGAAATGTCATTACGAGCCAGGTCCTAACGAGCCACCAGCCAACGATTGGCATTTTAAACATTGAAAGTAACGCAAAATTTTCCATCAACAATCACGTGTGGGCGGTAGTTTTCCATTCACTCTCCAAAACTCCTGACGCTAGTCGTAGTATAAATTCACACAGCCAAATTGGGTGGCCTCAAGTCAAGATGAGTGGGTGGCATCGAGGCGCTCACTCTTCCGGTCATTCGCATTATCTTGCCAGCATTTTCCGGAGTAGAGGGCAAAGTTCGCTTTTAAATCAAATATCTAGCAGGGTCTGTCACCTTTGTCAGTTTTCCCCAGTGGCAGGTGTCAGCTCTGTCCTGTCGGCCCACTCCAAACCAGAACACGGTGTTTATTGATTTTCTTGGAAACGAGTAAAACACATTTCTTCTGACTTGTTGCCAAAGTTAGCCTCCTTCGATGTTGCAAATCAAACCACCGACTCGCATTCGATTCGATACTGCGGCCATTCCAACGAGAATAAACAACGCATTTCGCAGATGTTTCCATATGGTACGGATGGCTGGAAAATATTCAAACGTCGTCGTGTCATGTTTTTCAGCCCATCATTCGCTCACTCTCATGTCTCTCTCTCTTCTCTTCTCTCGTTCTCTCTGCCAACAGTTTTCAGCAGCCATGTGGATTGTCCTCTCGCGAGAAAAACACCGCTGGCCCGCAGTGGAGGAAAACGAGAGTGAGTTCCCGGGAGATTTCTAGAAAAATCATTCCACCAGATTGTTGCGCTCTACCAGCTGCTGGTTGACTCAGACGGCGATTGTCGTCATCAAAATCCATCCAACTCGGTTCAACTCCATGGCTTCCCCACCCCGAAAATGCCGAGCGATCCGTGATTAAGGAAATGACGATGTACTTAGAGCTTTGGACGATGATGAGGAAAACAGATTCGTTTGCCGCCCACCTGATTATTCTGGCGGTGGTTGATTTTTCTTTTGTTTTTTTTTTTCGAGGTGTTGATTCAAGACATCGAGACACGAGGTGAAATTTTTCACTGGAGGGGAGTCATTTTCACGGTCTACTTCGTTTTCGGGGGTTTGAAGGGAGGAAAGGTATTTGGTTGTGCTCATCAGGTCAGATGTTTGCATGTCATTTAGTGAGCTTTCAGTATGAATGATTCCGGAAGATGCATGAAGCTCATGCTAACTTGCTGGTTGTGGATTCAACGTCACACTAGGACTGCACCTGCGTTACGATATTTTGTCAAGAAACTTGGTCGAAAACTGCTCTTCGCCACTTCTTCGCGGTTCCTTTATTTCTAAGACCTTGCTACACTTAATCTAACCACCTAGTTAGCTGCGCTGTCCTGCGTATTGTGCCTGCCAGATTCAAGGAAAACACAATTTTTTACGGGACTGTTGTCTGGAGTCCTCACAACCGCCCATTGTATCCTTCCAGCTTTATCGACTTTCTGGATACTGGGTTCGCCATAGAGTTGTGCCAACTAGTGGTTCATTCTTCTCCTTCATACGCTGTTTATACATAGAGCAGAATACAACCGGTCTTATCAGCGCCTTGTACATGGTACACTTAGTACTTTAGTGAAGTTTACCAGACCTTTGGCCCTTGCGAAATTCATGACTTCCAGCTATTAAGCATCACCGGATGTCTCTGGTTCAGTTACAATCTGACGTCACAAATTATCGACTTCCCGGATACTGTGTTGGTCATAGAGTTGCGACAGCTCTTGGTTCAATCTTTTCTTCTATAATAAAGCCAAATAGGTCATTAGTCCAAACGGGTCAGTAGGCCGAAAGCCATTAGGCCGAACGGGTCATTAAACCAAATTAAGGAAAGTAGAAGATTGAACTCAATATTTCATGAAAGCATTGCTAATGAACTTTCATGGGAGATCATTCATTCCTTAAATCATGAGCAGTTATTTTTTATGTCTATAGGCTAATATGTCATGCAGAAGGTTGGATTTATCGTTTCTTGAAATCTTCTAGACAAGAAACCGATGAATTTTAATTTGTGCCTTCAACCATGCTACATCTAGCAGATTTGTCTTATTTCTTTCAATCTGCAACCATGCTTTATGGAAAATTTAATACAGTATTTCATGAAGTATTTATTTTGACAGGAAACCAATGAACTTCCATTTGAGACTTCTTCTTCTTTACATTGTAAGCTGTTCTGCTAAGTCTAAAATCCTTTCATCTGCTTAAAGTTGAAATAAGAAATTAGTATATTTGTTTTATATATTTCTTTGACGTAGGACTTTGTTTTCTTGTCTGTTGCATTGCGACCATCACGAAAAGTGGTCCGATTTCGAGCGTTAATATCTCAGTCATTTCTCTATAGAAAATTCAAAATTTTTGCACCAATCGATCGGAAATGTTTGTACGCATCAACTTCAATATAGAACAATGTAAATTTTGAGCCACATACTATTGAAAAATTCATAAAATCACAGACTGAATCAAAGTGTACACTGTCTTCGGAACATTTCTTTGTTTTACATTAATTCTTCAGTCTGGGAAATATATTTAATAAAAAAAAACAAATAAGTTCAAGACCTAATTGACGACCTAGAACATCCTTGAAATGATGAAGTTCAAGAAGAATAAATAAGTGCCCTATTCATAGTAAAAAGCGTTGTTTTAGAATACGGTTCATTTGCATACGTATTATTAATTGTTTGGTGATAAACGTTAAATAGTTTTGTATCTTTCTGGAATGTTCAAATGCTATCCAAAATACACTTGAGTTCAGAACATTAGATCAACAGTTGTAACAGTATCTTTTAGGGCTATATAAGATTATGATATGCATTCCAACATATTAATAAACCTTTTGGAAGGTCAACAGTCAATATTTAAAAAAAAAATGATGTTCTTGGTCTTCACAACTGTCCTTGAGTTCAGAACTTAAGATCTACATTAGTCACTATAGCTTTTTGGGCTTCAAATATGAAAAAATAAAACATATGTATTTAACAATATTCATTGAATAGTACAGAAGGTTAACAGCCATAATACGATAATCTTGGGGTACTCTAGGTCATCCAAACTTCCTTAAGTTCAAAACATAAGATCTACACTTGTAACAGTAGATTGTTGGGCTGTATAATGGGATTATATATATTCAAATATATTCAATGAATCTTTTCGAAGGTCAACCGTCAATATTTTATAACCTTTTGATCCTCTAGGTCATCCAAACTGACCTGGCGTTCAGAACTGAAGATGAACAGTTGTAACAATATTTTCAACACTTTGATTGTTTTTTTTTGTATTCTTCCATGCGCGGAGTAACGATCTTTGCTGACATTTTTTCAGAAGCAGATAATTTCTCATCTCCATGCGAGGCGTTAGGAGCGGACAGTAATTTATTGCTAGAACGAATAGAAATGCAAAGGAAGTGTATTGATAGTTCCGTATAGGGAAACGGCAGGCTTTGAAATTGAAAGATACAAGTTATAAAACGAGCGGAGGGCATTTGAACGGTAGTATTCGATCAGGCACATAACCCTTTGTCATACTACCCCATGCAGGATAGGCAAGGGGGAAAATCCTCTTGACTGGTAAAAGGTTATGCAACCGATCATGCTCTTAAACTACCTATTGCTTTTTTCTGGTTCTAGCGATTTGTCCCTCTCCCAATACTGCCTAACACGGGTGAGAAATTATCTCCCGCTGTTGGGTTTATTTTAGCATGTACCGACTTCTCGTCTCCATGAGAAATTATCTGCTTCTGACAAAATATTTTTAAGGCAATACAAAGTAACAATACATGAACAACCATAGCCAATTAATATTTTTAAGGGTTAACAAACATTATGAAGCAATACGACATGTTGGTTGTCATCCAAACTATTTTTGAGATCAGGACATAGAATCTGCAATTGAAGCAAAACCTTTCTGGGTTATGCAAAGCTACGCTGTGTATTGAAACATATTCATTGAATATTTTGGAAGGCCAACAGACATTATGAGATACTCTTCAAAGTTATTCAAACTAACCTTGAAATTCCAAACTGAAAATCTAAAGCTTTAACTGTAGTTTTCTGGACCAAACAAAGTAACAATATGTATTTGACCAATTTAGGTAAGTCTTCTATATGGACAGATATAATAAGATATGCTAGATCACCAGAACGGCCCTTGAGTTTAGAAGTCAGGATCTACATTTGTAACATTAGCTTTATAACCTATGATAGGTGACGTTATACATTCAAACACATTCAATTCAGTGAATCTTCTGCTAGGTTACCAGTAATTATCAAATTATCTTGGGATGTTCAAGTTCATAAGAACTGACATGAGTTCAGAACATAAGATATGCAGTAGTAACCGTAGCCTCTTGGGCTTCAGAAAACTACGATAACCATTCAAACATATTGTGAGTTTTAGGTAATTCAAAACATGTGGTCTACAGTTGTAACAGTAGCTATATGGGCTATACATAGTTAAGTAAGTTTGTTCGGCATGAACATTCCATGATTATCTTATAATGTCTGTTGGTCTTCCAAGGCATTAATTTAATATGTTTGAATATATATCATAACATTTTAAAGCGGATAAAGCTACTGTTACAACTATAGATCTTAAGCTCTAAACTCCAGGACAATTTGGACGACCTAGCGCATCGCAAAAAATGTATTCTACTTTTTTCAATCATGTCCATGTTATTGGTCAAACAACAACAAATACCACAACACCAAACACCAAGGACACACCAAATTGCTTGTATAATAACGCTTAGAAAATTTTAGGCCTAAAAGGGTTAACTCAAATTATATTGCATTGTTCAATCTGAATGGCTAACATTTGGTTGCGTAGTCTTACGTCATCATTCCGAACTACCCAATGGAGCTCAAGGACAGTTATTACATAATTTGGCGAAAAAAAATACTGCCATATTTAATTGCACATATACTAATACTGCCATATTTAATTGCACATATACTAATAGCTGTTGCTTTATTTGACAGATTTACCGGTCACAATTAGATTATCCGAAAGATCTTTTCTCATCTTTTATTGCTCATTCCTAATTTTTTAATGCTGATCACACATTATTTGCTTTCTGGCACAGGCCTTAATAATTTAATGGCACTTTTTTCATTTTTTTATTGCTCAAATCTCTCTTTAGGCCAAATTCAATATGGCGGTTCAATTTTGGCCTGTCAAAATTAGAGCCCTACTTTTTTACTTTCTAGAAACAAGCTGTTTAGAGGTTTTATTGCCAATTTAGGAGATATGGTCCTGATACGCGGGTTCAAAATTGTGCAAAATCGAGCTTTTACAAAATTGTTTGATCCCCGGCTAGTAAGGGGTCCGTCAATTCGAGTTTGAGGAATGTGCCGTTCTCATTGTTGCACCACTTTCGATCAATCAAGCACAAAAGTTCCACCAGAAGATCTCATGTCAATGGCGGCCTAGTTTGACAGAGAATCAATTGCTTCATATGTCCTTTTTCAAAAGTGCGTGTGTTGTATCGTATACGTCGTTTTTCCATTGAAAAAGGCGCGTAGTTTTGCATGCACAAAGCTAGCCGTGTCAACCTGTTTTAATGTTGCCAAGTAGGATTCTCTCCAAACAGAACGCGTCAACCAGGGCTAGTAAATGTCATTTTCAATGAAAAATCTTACACGATATGTACCGAATTTGATAACCTCTTGGGCGAAGAAGTTTTTTTCCAATTCTCATCGATTTTTTCGTCTTGACACTATTATTTTATGGAACTGTTTTGGTTATCGCAGTTACATGAATATGTAATTTCCACTCTATCGATAGCAAATTATTGCATGGATTATTTAATGCAGGTCAGTAAGGAATTTTAGGGTTAGGAGTCGTAAATCGAAAAATCGACATTAATTAAAAAATAGTAGTTTAAAAAAAAGTTAAAGTGAAAAATCTAATGACAACTTGATAATAGATAAGAGTATGACAACAAAACTTATGATAGTTCGTTTCTTGTCGCATGACGGCCGTGAGAGGTACCAACTATAGCGACCGGAAAATCGTTTTTGTATGAAGTTCGTCTGAAAAATGTTACGACATTTTTATGTTCATTATTACACTAATGTTTTGGCAACTTGATACTTTTCCATCGTCAAATCAATCTCAAAATAGAGCCTTTTTCATAGTTCCGAATTCGACGTGGAGCGAAATTTTCTTTGGTTGTTTTATCTAATGAAATTCACTCCTATTCAACATTACTTCTCAGAATAAGCTGGGAATACATTCCGAGCAGAAACGCGTAACTTGACAACTAGCCTTGTTTTTTTAGAGCTCAGATTAAGAGGAATACCTGAGGATAAAACAATAAAATTGAGGTATCACAATACCAAAATAGTTCCTATCAGGTATATCCAGGTATTTGAAAAAACAAGTTTTGTTATCCTAGAGATGTTTTGCTTGCAATTCTTAGGTATTTTACCTCTTAATCTGAGCGCTTTAATACCAAGGCCAGTTATCAAGATTAAAATAAGGTATTCATGTTTTCTCCTGCTCGGGATGTTTTTTTTCTGATTTTTAAATCACAAAGATCATGCTCGCAGCCTAAATACAATATGTATGTAAATTATCCAAAATTCCCTCTAATTCAAGTCTTCAGACCTACAAGCATTATCAGAGATCTTGTGGTATTTTATGGTTCCAGTAACTCAATCGGTTGGCACTTAATCATGTTTGGCTAATTTTTGCCGTCTCACTCTTACCATAGCAAATTTCATGACTGACTTAAAGAACAGTAAATATCCTCTTTTCTCGATTTAGGAAAACTTCCCAAACATCAAACGAACATCGTAGAAGACCTCAAGGATTCGAGCTAATACCTCTCCCGCAATGCAACCACTGCCCTAAACCTCAGACTGTAGTTGCCAATCAGCCCCACGAAGCATGTCAATCGTGGTCTACGGTCCCGGGCTGTGTACAGTACGTGTCGCATGAGCCCTCAAGAATTTCCATTGTTCAGTCCACCAACACCTGTTCGACCACCGCTCCCCTGCCCTCCCCTTCCCAACTAATTGATATGTACATATACATCTGAGCCATTGACAAATTAATGTGCGAAAAAGTGATCGCAAAATTCCTTTCCGCTAGATTGTTCACCACGTTGCTGCTGCAACCCGGAACCCCTGGCCCACCCCCTCATATGCTTAGGTTCTTCTCGCAACGTGAATCCGGGAAGGGTGGCCGGGGGTGGCTGATGGTTAAGAATCCATTACCAAGCGCAAAGAGCGCATTAATAGTGGTTAACCTTGGTGCCTTCCGACGAGTGCGACGGCGACGGCGACGGCGAAGAGTGACTTGGTGCGATGGCGTGCTTTTCCAAGATCGTGCGATCGTGCGCGCGTTGCGTTTAAAAGCACGGCTGTGGGGGAGGAAGGGGGTGGCGGGTTAAGTAGATGTATGGTGCAATTGCAGAAATCGTGCAGCAAAGTGCACCAGCATGTTCAGTCAGTGGTTGTAGCTGGTACGATTCTATTTGTCGATGATGGCTGGGGAACAAAACTTTCAAAAAGTGACCCCCAAAAGACATAAAACGCAAGTTGATGGTGAGAGTGCTAAAGCACCTGTCTGCCGGCAGGGTCATAGGCGATGGAAACACAAGAACGTTTCCAAGGCGACGGAATGTGCAAATTCGAGTCTTCGCCTGAGAAGAAATTTTCCAGAAACTGGAAGCCCTGTTGGCGTTCATTTCGAAACCGACGACGATGTATTATGAGACGGGAATCGGTATTATCCTTGCTGCCAATCCGTCGGAGCTCGACAAAGCCTCGAGCGTTCGGCGGAATCAAAGCATTGTTGGCACCTGCTAGGGTATCAAGCTAATCAAAATTTTGGTGTTATTCGAGCGCTGCTCCACCGGAGGCTTTGAATTAGATACAAATGTTTCCCGGAATGTGAAATGAACTGGAGACTGTTGATGTTGGCCTGATTCGCCTTATGGGAGAGGTTTAATGAGTGTTGATGGAATTATTTTTCCCATTCATTGCCACTTTGCATTTTCACGGGTGGTGATATTCTAAACCTTCAAAATTCAGAGTAAAATGTTATCGTTGCTCTGGTGAAGGAAGCAAAGCGTTCCATTTTCGAATCTGTGTTGGTTCTAGAATAATGAGCTTTTTCTTCTTTCTTTGCATTTCAAGCTAATAGCAAATCGGCTCCCAACTAAGTATTCCTGTGTTCCATAGCTGGTAATTAATAACTTTTAAGTTCATTCCAGGGAGCCAATACATTTTCCTCAACGAAGACATGGCTATTTTCATGGCTGTCGCAATTATGGAAACCATAAACTTAGTCTTTAGAAGATAGAGAGATGATGTATAATACCTTAAATAGATTTTATTCTTACCACCTACACGTTAAGTTTAGTCGGCTTTTCAATATCTTGATTTACCTGAAAATAGACAAATGAAAACCATGATTAGAGAAAGATGTCAATCCATATGTGAAGATGCAAAAATGTCAGACAATAGTTTCTTATTCCGTGTAGTTATTCACCGACCTCTTGATAGCAGTTTTCTGCACTTCCTTCCATTCTTCCATCGAATCCTTCAATTCCTTACTATGCATTCTAAACATTTTCTCTCAGAGATCTTTAAATGCTCTGCAAGAAATTCCTCGAAGTTTGACTAAACACTCTAAAAATATCTCCAACCAATAATTTGAGCTTAGGCGGAATAATCCAAAAAGTTAAATTGAAAATAGTCGGTATTCCTAGTAGGCAATTTTGGAATACGGTTTGGAACTTTCTGAATTTCAACCAGAAATTCTCCAGAATTTTCGTAACAAATTCCCCTAATTTCCTTGAAAGTTTCCTTAATTTGAGTCAGAAATTTTGCATTCCGAAGTTTAATTTGCTTCAGTCAGTAACCCGTTTGATGTCCATGAGCGGTTTCTTGAATTTCAAACAAAAGTTTCCTGATTTTCAGTTAATTTTTTTTTGCTAAATTTAAGCCAGCACTCTCTGAAATTCCTTCTAAATGCTTAGAATTTCCATCTGAAATTTCCTGAAATTTTATTAAGGAGTTCTTCTATGAAACAACTAAAATTCTTTTTCATTAAAGTCAAGAAATCGCCGAGTTTCAGTCAGCAATACCTTGAATTTCGATAGAAAATTCCATGAATTTCAGTTAAAAATTGGCTGACTTCCAGCCCGAATTCCTTGACTGTCCGAGAGGAATTCGCGCAATTTCCCAAATTTTCGTTAGAAATTCCGTTCATTTCAGTCATAACTAACCTGAATTTTAGTTTGAAGTACACTGAATATCTCACAGCCTATCCCTGAATTATGGTCGGAAATAGCATAAGTTTCTTATTTCAGATTTCAATCAGAAATTTCCTAAATTCAAGACTTCCCGGTATGAACATACATTAGGAATTCTCTTAATTGTTTTCACCAGGTTCAATAATTTCAGGCGTTAGTCCGCTCAATTGCGGTTATCTATTTCCTGAACTTCAATTAAAAAAAATCCTCAAAATTCAGTTAATTTTTATTCTGAATTCAAGCTAGAATCCCCTGACATGATGTCAAAAATGTGTAGTCAGGAATTACGCGAATTTTCCCAAAATTTCTAAAATTGTAGAATACTCGGCATTACCATAAAATATTCCTTTATTGTTTTAAGAAGGATCATTAATTTCAGGCAGTAATCCGCCAATTTCGATTAACGATTTTCTGAACTTCGAACAAAAATTCCCCGATTTTCAGTTAATTTTCTTTTCTGAGTTCCAGCTAGAAATTTCCTGAGTTGATGTCAAAAATGCTTCAAATTTCAGTAAGGAATTTCCCGAGTTTTCGTTCGAAATTCTATTAATGGTGGTTGCAAATTTCCAAAAGAAATGTTGCATTCAGAAGTTTTATTTGTTTCAGTCAGTAACCCGTTTGATTTCTTTGAGCGGTTGCTTGAACTTCGAACAAAAGTTTCCTGATTTTTAGTTGTTTTTTTCTTTGCTAAATTTAAGCCAGTCACTCTCTGAAATTCCTTCTAAATGCTTAGAATTTCCATCTGAAATTTCCTGAAAAAATTCCATGAATTTCAGGTAAAAATTGGCTGACTTTCAGCCTGAATTCCCTGACTGTCCGTAAGAAATTTGCACAATTTCCCGAATTTTCGTTAGAAATTGCGTTTATTGCAGTCATAACTGAGCTGAATTTCGGTTATAAATACACTGAATATCTCACAGCCTATCCCTGAATTATGATCGGAAATAGCTTAAGTTTCTTATTTCAGGAAAGAAATTGATTAATAACGTGCCATAAATTCCTTGAATTCTAGTCAGAAACTCCATTCCGGACAGGAATTCCATGAATTTCGTACATGAATGCCCAGGAACATCGTCAGGAATTTTTATCAATTACAATCTTTAATTCTCTTAACTCTGATCAAGAATTTTCTGAATTCTCGTCGAGAACTACCTGAAGCTTAAATTTCCGGGAAAATTTTATGAACTTAATTTATTAATTCCATGAACTTTGCTTGAAATTTGTTCGGAATACGGTTATAAATATCCTGAACTTCCACCACAGATTCCCCGAAATTTAGTTAATTTTCATTTTCTGAATTTCAGCCAGAAATTCCCTAACGGCCTGTTCATAAACCACGTAGACTAGTATTTGAAAATTTTAAACCCCCCCCCCCCCTCGTAGACTTTCCTCCATAAATTTTTTTGAATTTTTGTATGGAGCGTAGACTTTGGTCAACCCTTCCTCCCCCCAGAAAAGTCTACGTGGTTTGTGAATAGCTGTATTGAATGCTCGAAATTTCAGTAAGGAATTTCCCGAATTTTCGTTAGAAATTCTATTACTTGCGGTTAGAAAATTTCCTTGATTTCAGACGGTAATCTACTTTCTGTAGGTGAGTGATTTTCTGAATTTCGAACAAAAGTTCCCTGAATTTCAGCTCAAAATTTGCTAAACTTTAGCTAGAATTCCTTAATTGTCCGTCAAGACTTTCCAGAATTTTTGTAAGGATATTCTTGAATGGTGTTTGGAAATGTTACACCCTTTATTTCAGTCAGGTATTCGCTGACTTTCGGTTCGGAAATCACTAAATATATGACGGTGTATTCCTGAATTTTGATCAGATATTGGTAGAATTTTTGTTAGAAATTGTCTTAGACTTCCTGATCACGTCCCTTATTTTCAGTCAGAAATTCACAGAATTTCGGTCAGCGGTTTCTTGGATTTCGGTCATAAAATTTTAATTCATATGAGCTCTCACAATGACTGTCATGCAGCCATTGCAGACATTCCTTGAATTTTGATGAGTTTAAGTAAATTATTCCAAGTTGTAAAGCTCCTGAACAGCTATTCCCATAATTTCAATCAGAAATTTCATGAATTTCAGTTAAAAATTTGCTAAATTTCAATTCAAAATTCTCTAAATCCAAGAATTCACGGTATTCACATAAGGAATTCCCTTAATGTTTTCAGAAGGTTCAATTATCTCAGCCTGTAATCCGCCAAATCACGGTTACCGATTTGCTGAACTTCGATCAAAAGCCCCTGATATGATGTCAAAAATGTTTAGTCAAGAATTTCCCGAATTTTCCCGTAATTCCCTCAATTTAAGAATTCCTGGAATCAGCCTTAGGAATTCCCTTAATCCACCGTAATCCACCAATTGTGATTATCGATTTCCAGAACTCCAGATTTAAAAAAAAATTAAATGCCCTGACTTGATGTTAAAAATGCTTTAGATTTCAGTCAGGAATTTCCCGAATTTTTGTATGGAATGCTATTAATGGTAGTTAGTGAGCGATTTTCAGAATTTCGATCAAATTCCCTGAATTTTTGCTAAAAACTTACTGAATTTCGGCCAGAATTCCCTAGTTGTTCCCAGAATTTCATTTCCGTCGTGAATGTCCAAAATCTTTAAAAGTATTTCCATTAAAGACGATGAGAAATCTGGCACCCCATTTTTCAATCAGAAATTTGTTGAATTTCCCTACCAAAATCACTTAACATATCACGGCATATTTCTGAATTTTGATCATATATTTTCAGATTTCAGTTCGAAATTGTCTTAGATGTGATGACTCACTAAATTTCAGTCATAAATTCCCAGAATTTCGTTGTAATCAGAAAGTCCCTTATTTTTAGTCAAAAATTTACAAAATTTCGATCTGCAGTTTCTTGAAACTCGGTCAGAAAATTTTAATTCATAGGAGTTCCCTCAAGGACTGTCAGGCAGTCAGGAATTCTCTGAATTTCGGTCAAAAATTCCTTGAAATTTGATGAGGAATATCCTTAATTTTGGACAACAATTCTCTGAATTTAAAGTAGTATTTCCGAGTTGGAAAGCCTTGAAACAGCGATCCCATCATTTCGATCAGAAGTTTCATTAATTTCAGTTAGAAATTCACAAAATTTCAATCAGAAATTTCCTAAATTCAAGACTTCCCAGGATGAACATACATTAGGAAATCACTTAATTGTTTTCAGAAGGTTCAATAATTTCAGGCGTTAGTCCGCTCAATTGTGGTTATCGATTTCCTGAGCTTTAATTAAAAAATCCTCGAAATTCAGATGATTTTTGATCTGAATTCAAGCTAGAATCCCCTGACTTGATGTCAAAAATGCAAAGTCAGGAATTACGCGAATTTTCCCGAAATTTCTAAAATTGTAGAATACCCGGCATTAACATAAAATATTCCTTTATTGTTTTAAGAAGGATCATCAATTTCAGGCAAAAATCCGCCAATTTCGAATAAACGATTTTCTGAACTTCGAACAAAAATTCCCCGATTTTCAGTTAATTTTCTTTTCGGAGTTCCAGCTAGAAATTTCCTGAGATGATGTCAAAAATGCTTCAAATTTCAGTAAAGAATTTCCCGAATTTTCGATAGAAATTCTATTCATGGTGGTTGGAAATTTACAACCAAGAGATGCAAAATTCCCTGAATTCCAGTTCAAAATAAATTGCTGAATTTCTGCTAGAATCCCCTAATTTTCCATCATGAATTTCCAGAATTTTCATAGGTATCACCTCTAATGGCGTTTGAAAATCTGACACCCCATATTTCAGTCAGAAATTCGCTAAATTTCATTTCGGAAATGACTAAGTATATGACGGCGTTTTGCAGAAGTTAAATCAGATATTTTCAGAATTTCAGTAAGAAAGTGTCTTAGATGTGATAAAAAAGGCCCTTAAATTAATTCAGAAATTCACAGAATTGCGGTCAGCGGTTTGTAATTTCGGTCAGAGAATAAGAAATCATAGGAGTTCCCTAAATGACTGTCTGAAACCTTTGCTTGCAGTCAGAAGTTCTCTGAATTTCGGTCATAAATTTCTTGAAGATTCTAAATATTGGACACCAATTTTCGGAGTTCAAGTTAGTCCCTGTTCCCTGTTAGAAAACCTCTGAAGAGTGATTCCGATGAGTTTGGTCAGAAATTCTTTGAATTTCATTTAAAAATTCGCTAAATTTCAATCAGAAATTCCCTAAATTCAATAATTCCTGGTATTAACATAAGGAATTCCCTCATTGTTTTCATTTATTTCAGGTCAAATTGATATTACCAATTTCCTGAAATTCAATAAAAAATTCTCCAATTTTTTTCTGATTTCCAGCCAGAATTTCACTGACTTGATTTCAAAAATGGCTAAAATTTCAGTCGGGAGTTTCACGAATTTTTGTTAGGAAATTTTATTAAGAGCGGATAGAAATTTCCTTTATTTCAGTCAGTAATTTGCTTACTGTCTTCTGAACTTTGGTCCAAAATTCGCTGAATTTCAGTTCAGAATTTTCTGAATTTCCACCAGAATTCCCTAATTTCCGTTAAGAATTTCCTGATTTTTCGTAAAACTTTTCTTTCTAATGGCATTTGGAACTCTGATACCCTTTATTGAAATCAGAAATTCGCTGAATTTCGATTTGGAAATCACAAAATATATAACAGCGTATTCCTGAATTTTGATCAGGAATTTTCAGAATTTAGGTAAGAAATTGTCTTATACGTGATAAGAAAGTCTTTTGATTTCAGTCGAAAATTCACGAAATTTTGATCAGCGATTACTTTGATTCCGGTCAGAAAAATTAAATTCATAGGAATTCCCTCAATGACTGTCAAAAGCCTTTTCCATGCAGTTCTCTGAATTTTGGTTAACAATTCTTGGAATTAATTTTAGCAATTTTCAGTTGGAAAGCATCTGAACGGTGATTCCATTATTTCCATCAGAAATTCAATGAATTTCAGTCAGTGGTTTCTTGAATTTCGGTTCAAAAAATAGGAATTCATAGGAATGCCCTTAACTGCTGTCGGAAATGCAGTCAGAAATTCTCTGAATTTCGGTCATAAATTTCTTGAATTTTAATCAGGAATTTACCCAATTTAGAACACTTTTCTCTTAAGAAGAAATTCGGTATGAAAGTCCCTGAATATTGAGCAACGATTTCCAAAATTTTGGGCAGAAATTCCCTGATTTTATATTACACATTCCCTCTCTCCCAGGATTGCCAAAATTTTGGACAGAAAATCCCAGAATTGCCCAAGGATTGCCCAAATTTTGGAGAGAAATTCCCAGAACTTGAGTAAGCATTTCATGGACAAAAAATGCAAAAAAAAGTATTTCTTCACGATTTCCAGCACGAATTTTCTGAATGATGATTTCTTTTGTAAGTTAATCAGCACTTAAATTTGGTCGAAAATTGTGTAGTCCGAGTCCGTGTAAAACTTGTTTCCAATTTAGTCATTACCGGAATTTCAGTTTGAAATTTTCTGAATTTCCATCAAAAATTTGGCAGTACTTTCAACTTTTTGGGAACTACTTTGGATTTCGTTCAACAAATCTTAGAGTTCGTTTTTTTTTCAGTGATTATCCATATTCGTTGTATTCGATAATTCCCTTAATTTCCGTAACCAAATTTCGGATTTCAAACAGAAACTCATCAACATCCACCAGAATACTCTTCACAAATTTTAATATATGTTAAATTGACTTTCCTAAATTCCAGTTATCAACACGAACGTTCCCAACCCCTCTGAGGTAGAAAAATGCTAATTTAAAATTTATGATACTCAATTGTTAGCCAAAGGATATTCGTGTTTGTGAATTTCACTGGTTATTCCAAATATATCCCTTGTTTTGGATTCCAACGCAAGAGTACTGTTGTAAGTACCTGTCCGTCCAGGGAAGGTGGACAAAATATTTTCAGACGCGAAACATGGCATGCGGCATATCAATCTTCATGATTTAGCAAAACTAGGTCATCAGAAGTCATTTTGAGGATTTCTGATTATACTAGCCACGAAAGGAGACCCTGTCGGATTCGCGTTCCCTCGGAAAAGCGACACATGAAACTTCATGATTTTGAAAAACTAGGTCTTAGGAGGACATTTTGACGATTTATGACCACTAAGGGGGGGGAGGGGGGGGGGGGTTCGTGGAATTTTGAGTCCCTCCGATAAAGTGGCCATAATCAATTTTTTAAACTAAACCTCCTGGCTTCCAATCGATCAAACTTTATGATTTTGCAAAACTAGGTCTTCTAAAGACATTCAGAGTATTTCTTAACATACTGGTCACTTAGAGTGACCTTCCGGAGTTCGAGTTTCTCCGTAAAAGTGGCCATATTCAAATCTAAACCTGGTTTCGACACATCAAACTTCATGATAAGACTTTGCATCGAGAACCATCTGGCCACTTAGAGCGGTGTCCGAGTTCCTCCGGAAAGATGTACAAATGCAAATCGACATCCAGAATGTCCTCCGAAAAACTAGTTTTGTAAAATCTTAAAGTTTGATCGGGTGCAAGGCAGAATTTGGAAAATATTTGAATATGGTCACTTTTTCGGAGGAACTCTGATCCTACAGGGGCTCGGTTAGTGGCCAATATAGTCATAAATCCTTAAAATGTCCTCTGATTACCTAGTTCTACTAAACCATGAAATTTAATATGCCTCGTGCCATGTTTCGCGTCTAAAAATATTTAGTCCACCAAATCTGGACAAGTACTTACCCCAGTATTCACACTTTGGAATCTTTAACTACAGATATCTTTGGAATAGCCGATGCCAATCCAAAAACTAGAAAATCGCTTAAAATGTGAAGGCTAGCGATGGAGTATAATTAATGTTAAATTTGAATTTTTCTATCTCAGAGGGGTTAAGGACATACGTGTTAAACATCTCAGCCCTTGTCAGAAATTCAATGAATTACTGAAACGGATGGCCTTATTTTCGGTTGGGATCGCGAAAAAGTTTTCCAAATTTGTATGAACTCCCGTAAGATATTTTCGTTATTCAAGACGGAAAAATTCCTTTCATTAAGATACTCTCTGAATTTAAGTCAGTAATAGATCCCCTAGAATTGATCCTCAAGGTCCGTGCAGAAATCTAATGAATTTCTTAACTTCCTCCAAGAACTTTTCTCAATTCCTCCAAGAAATTTTCTGAAGTCGTACTATAAATTTTGAGTTAAATTACTTATATGAATTCCTATAATAAATTCTCAGGATTTCTCCAAGAAATTCTACAATCAAACATAAATTCTAGGAAATAATCACAGTATTTCACAAACTGCCTAAGAAATTTCCTTAATTCCTTCAATAAATTATATAAATTCCTAGAAGTTATTCTCTCGGTACCTCCAAAAAACTTTGACTTATTTTAAGGAATATTTTGAACTCATCTAAAAAATTCTCTTAATCCCATAAGAAAATCTGGATTGCTCCAAAATCAATTCTTCATTTCTCTGATAAAGTCTTTGAATTCCAGCAGAGGATTTGGCGCAATCTCCAAAAAAATTCGGTATTTACAAGAGTCGTTTAGATTACCCCAAAAATGCCAATGAAACGTTGAAGAAAATCATACAGTTTCCTGTATCATTAAGTTAAAAATTCTCTGAGTTTTGATCAGGAATTCAATGTCAATTGTTTAGGGATAAAAGAATATAATTAACAGTAACATAAGCTTCAGTCAGGATCAAAGAACTCCAGATAGGAATTGATTCCGGTAGGGACTAGGCTTAGTTTCAATCAAAAATTGAATGGATTGTTACAACAAATATCGTAAACAAATTAACGTCCAGTCAGAAATGCCAGGAATTCACAAGTCCATAAGACTCAGATCAAGATATACCTGGGTTTTAAAGAAAACAATAAACTTTATGTAGCTGCATGAAATTATTTGAGACAAGCCAGGTATTTTTTTACTCTGGACTGAGTTGTTTGTTCTAACTTTCTTTCATTTACAAATTTGTTTGAATCTGAAGATCCACTGAGGTGTAATCGAAATGTTACAGTGAATGTACAGTTTTCGAGAAAAAAGAAAAATATCGAGCTCATTTCAATGTTTCGAAAACGCCTGACCCTGTTCAATAATTACATCTCACATCTTTTCATGTATTTTGATGTGTGTTTTCCCGATCACAGACTTCAAAATCGAGTGTCTGACACTTCTTCAAATTTTCAAGCTGCTTTAACCGTATCCAGGTTATTTTGGAGAAGCGGTTTTTTTGGAACACCAGGCATATGTAAAGAAAACCGAATAATTTACACCACGTTCGAGAAATAGTATTCCGTCAATTGAAAAAACCACATGAAACATTTTTTTTTGCTTACCTGGAAATCCATTCCTGTATTTCGCGGGAAAAAACACCCTGCTGCATAAACTCACGCATATGATTAGGGTTCCCGGGTTTTATTCGATAACTCAATCGTCACGATTTCAATTAATTGTTTGTTTCGGGAGCACGTATGATCCGATAATTACGAGTCCCAAACAACACACCAATTTATCACACCCTCAAAGAATTCAGCCCACGCCGTTGTGTTTCCGGTTCCGAGAAGGAAAAAACACAACTCCCTTTTTTCCCATAGTTCATCGTCATCCGACTGAGGTGGTGATTACTGTGCATGCCTCACCCCTAGCTCATGATTATAAATCAACTACAGGCGAGGAACAAGTTCCATCCCAGGACCAACACTAGCCTTAGAAATTAATAATTCATGATGGCCAGTGGCATAATAATAGCCATAATCAAGATGTTGATGATTTTCATTTCACCACCCTCGAAGTGACACAAAATCGAAACCGATTACACTCCACGCTAGTCGGGCAATAAATTTGTTCATTTGCTGTATTGAGTTGTTTCAAGAGGCAGCACAGCACATTTATTACGCACTCCCATGATGGACACGATCGCGATGATCCAAATTCCTACACATTGCATGCTCTATTTTCCGCCGAAACGACCTCCTACTCGCGAGCGGCGCCACTCCTATGATGGCCTCTAAATTTGTGGATGGATAAGTACTTTAACCGATGAAAGTGATCAACTATGGTGATTTGGATTTCGATGCGACGCGGTCGTGAATTTCTGCTGCGGATTATCGCTTCAGCAGATCTGGGTGCGGATAATATGGCCTTGCGAATGAATATTAACTAAGGCTCAAATTACTTGGAAGTATTTCTGAGAATTTGAGAAACAGTTTTTGGCTTTTGAATTTTACGGAGAGTAAATTGAACCTTAATGATTTCATCTATCCGTAGAAGCTTCATGAAGCATCCATAGTTCAGTGACTTCACCTTGTACACGAATGCTCTCTCCAGGGGCGCACCATCCCAGAAAGGACGACACTTTTCTCGCCGTCGCCATGAAGTTCGAACATGTGCCCGTGCCAGAAGTACCACTTGACATTTTATGACAACGACCGACGCAAACAACGACGACGACGACGACGACCATCGAGGAAAAAGTTGATACAGTTTATGTCGTGTTGCGGCGTATTTCGGTTTCCAGCACCATCGTCCATACAGCCCTGGACCTGGAACTACGAACTTTTTCCGAGTGGAAATGGAAGGCACTACTAGACGCCTCGATTCAACTCCGACCGACCGGTTGAGGTTGTTACTTCTGTTCGTTTTCATCAAACAACGTGAACGATGATGGTTGACCCACATGACGACGGCGCTGCCGGGCCAAGCCACTTACTTCAGCTGTAGCAGTGCCCGACTGGTGCTGGCAGTATATCGACCTAATGGCGCCGCCAATGTGCTTACAGCAGAATTTTGAGTTGTCGAACCGAGGCACGTGTTTTTCACGTGAAGCCTGCTTTGATGGGTGGGGTTTGTTGTGCTATCCGGATTCACCATTTTACGTTTGAATAAGTTATAGGATGAGAGTCCGTCTATCCCGTAAAGCGTCATATCTCCGAAAATCCTGCTCGCTTGAAGCCATGTAATAATTGAGCTGGGAAATAAAATGGGTGGGTTACTATTTCTCGAGAATCAACCACTCATTTGCTTTTGTGTCGATTGAGTTTAAAAGGTCGCAAAGTTTTCCAACGGAAGCATTAATGAAATCTCCCAGAAAAATCTGTAGCGGGTTTCTTTACTTCCAGGAAACTCCAGTGATTGTGCGGTAAAGCAATGAATCCAGATGAAAATTTTCCGAAAAGTTTTGATTAAATGCAGTGAAACCCATTATTCGTGAAAAGCCAC
>JASCZW010004586.1:0-65453 GCA_034211315.2 Aedes japonicus | reverse complement strand
GTGCACTGAACCAATTAATAATATTAAAATTAATAAAAATATCACATAGCTTCACACAGACAATATTCACTTTCATATTATGTGTATCCATTAAATGTCATGTGAAAAACATATAAATAGCATTATGCCACTCCAATACTATTCATCTGATAAAATGATAAAGTGTATGTGAACGAAGGCTATGTGTGTTGTGAGATGAAATTTTATGTGATTTGCACATATGAAAAAATCAGTGGTTTTCCTGGCAGTACTTCCAAGATCTATGGGCGAATCTAAGTGGTCAGCTGCTGGTGGATTAAGGCTTTTCGGAGGAATCACTGAAAGTTTTTCAGCGTAGATTGCTCAAAACCATGCAAGATAAGGAGAAAACTTAATCTCTTAATTATTTTAGAGTGTGGAGTTCACTTTTACGAGCTATTATTGCATCCAGTTTGGGAAGAAGCAACGTTTGAGGAGGATTCAACTGCTACCGAGGGCTCCGCTATCCAGCGCTTAGACATCCTCGACATCTACGCTGTTCATGAAGGAACAACGTCCAATCCGAATCAACAATCCCAAGCAGAAGGGTCATATTTTGAACCCGGCGATAAAATCTGCGAGCACATAGCGATGTTGCTATTTCTAAAGCAATAATTCACAAGTTATAAAGTCGGAAACTTTGTTACGTTGATTAGCAACACCAGCGTAAGTGTGTTCCAAATACTAGACATTTATTCAGGAAAATGAAGAATACGTTTTTGTAGTTAAAATATGAAGATCGGGATCATTTGAAGACCATTGCATGGCTTTCACAGCAATTAAAGCGGTTCCACAAGCTGAAATAATTTAATTGACTCTTTAAGTAGCCTACCAATTATGGTGCTAAAATTTCTTTTACATCCGGTTTCTTTTACTTCCGTTTAAAGCCAGTACATACGATTGAAGTTAGATTGTAATAAATTGTTCAAGGCATTAGTTTCATTCTTTTATCTTTCAACTCAAGTAACATGTATTAAAACCTTAAAATAAATTCATTTAAAAACTATTAAAATATCACCTAAAATTTATTATCGATATAAAAAAATTTCATTAGAATTTCACATGAATTTCATTAAGAAATACTAATAACTCTCATTGGTCTGTCATATAAAAGGTATGTGACTGTTCCAATGATTATAATATGCACTATCTCTTGACTGTTTATGTGTTTTTCACATAGCAGTTATGTGAAAACCTACATAGAAAATAACTATATGTGTTTTCAGATAAATTTTACATGATTTCTTGGTTCAGTGTGGTATTATGTGTACGTCTACACGCTTAGAAAAAAATACCCAGTGGAGCGGTTAAGTGTATGAAGCCAACGTTGAGTATAAATAACTTTCTTCTGGAAAAATTCTACCCAAAAGTAAGTAATTTGAACCCAATGGTAGATAAACACAATCATATCCAACGTGCTTCCCACTCTTAACTGATCCTTTGAGTACTTTTTTCTAAGCGTGTATACACTGAAGAGTTGGCAACATATCACAACGTTCATATCACAACGTTTTGCGCAACGTCTTTATTCTATACTCATAGGCTGCTTGACTACCAAACAGAGCTAAGAGGACGTGGCGACTTTACACATCTAATGAGTAACGTTTTATAGCCGTGTTTTTAATTTTTCACGCTGTGCATGCTATCCCAATAATGTGGTTCATTATATCCCAGAGTTATGGTGCGTCTTACCCCAATTTTGGGGTGCATATCGAGCAATTAAACAGGCGTTTTACCCCGGTGTCGTTTTGGGATCATATTAGAAAAGGTTTAAAAAATCATGAAAAATCATCGTTTTGAATTTAAATCACATTTGATCTACAATGAGGACATCGTAATGCACCATACTCAATAACTTATTCTTAAATTTCAGCTTCCATTCCCTAGTTATTCACGATGTTGCTTAAACGGTGCGTTATGTACCATCCTCCCCTATTTTCGACAAAAAAAAAAATCAGAAACGGTGTTTCTGTTGCACTACGTGGATGACATGAACTGTGGAACGATTGCTCCGGAAGAGATTCAAGCTACAAGACCTTGAAGATGCTAGGTGTTAGGTACAATCGCAGCACACCGAGCAAAATTCGAATCTTGTTGTCATAGCAACGAAATATGATGATCACAGCAACCTGCGCGTTGCATAAATATACTCGGCCTTTTTCAGGCCGTGGACTTTGTAAAGTAAAGCCTAGTATGCAGCTGGCAAGTAAAAACCTGAAGTAATTATCACCATTTTTACCGAAGTAATTTCCAGCATGGGTGACATGTCAGTTTTCCTTGCGGATTAATCGAACAGAATATTATTCCGCACGGAAAACTGACAGCCCCATTTAGATTACAAGGGCAGGCGTTACTAACGTTACGAAAACTTCCGTAGTTTGCCCTCCTTTTCAGCTGCATAGTAGGTAAGTAATTCCAACAGTAAACGCATTTCTTGACTATTACTTGTCCTATAGTAAAGCACACTACTTCTGAGCTGCATACTAGCCTTAAAGACGTAGAATTAAAATCAAGCGAACTGAAGTGGAGCTAAAGCTAGATAAACCTTGTCGGGAGATTATCAGTTGCCTTACGTATTTGGCGGTAACCTTCCGTCCGGATTTGAACACAGAAGTGTCGCATTTCAGCATGTTCCAATCCAATTCCGTCGGAAGATCACTGGAAACACGCAAAGAGAATTCTTCGGTATTGGAGGGGAACTGCGGAGTTTCCGACAGGTTAACACTAGGAAGCGTGGATTTTGCCGATGTAGATTAGGTGACTCAATGATTGTCATTCTGTATCCGACTACTTTGAGCTACAACATCCTGGAGAACTAGGAAACAGAGAATAGTGGCACGTTCCTCGAACGCAGCCAATTGCTAGACCTAGGTGAATTGCCTCGGTAAGGCTTTAGGGCTTTGCGGATTGACGAGTTGGTGGAGGATCGTAATCCTGCAAATATATTCGAGGATATTCAGTCTGCAACCGCTATCACTGAACCTGAATGCCCTTTGAAGAAACTAAAGCATACTGAAGTAAAGCTGCACCTGAACAAAGGACGATACCAAATTGATAACAAGTTCTAATACCAGGTCATCATTTTTTGATCACTGAATATGTTATCATTCAGGCTGACACCCATAATAACAGAATGAATAACAAAAAAAACTCGTTGAATATCATAATAATAACTTATTTTGTTATCACTGAGAACAACTTGATAACAAATCCGGTATTGTAAGCAAATTTATTGAAAAACTAACAAATTATGTTATCAATTTAAAATCATATTATCATGCTAATAACTGAAAAAAAAATTTGATTAAAAACAAAATTTCTTGTTCAAATATGCTGGAAATATTTATAGTTTCACAATTCAATTTATATCGTTCATAAAAAAGAGTGTGTCCAAAATGATAACATATGATAACAAAATTTTCCAATGGTGATAACTAAATTTGTTATGCGATAACAGCGGAAATCAAAACGATAACTGGGATAACAGAACTTGTTACTTATATGATATCAGCTTGTTATTTTCCTTAGCTAGGGAACTTCCTCAAGGAATGCGTTCAAGATGGAAACATTAAATTGTGCTAAATCCCGTCAGTAGATCAACCAGCAGACGTTCTAACGAAATGTCTAACAAAAGAGTAGATCAACAAGCATCGTCTGCCCATGGATATTAACAACAATTAATATGAAACTAGCGAGCCAACTAGCAGAGGAAAAAACAAGACCTATTTTCAAAGCTACCACACACGTTTTAATCTCGTTCACATTTCGAGTATCGTATACCTTTCACAGTCTGCGGTCTTAGTACCCATATTTGGGTAGTTTTTAAATGGTGTTTGATCGATATTGCTAAATCTTGTTTCATAATCGCCCACTACTAGTGTCAATGTTTGATGATTAGATTTAGTTATGTTTTGTTTACTTTACTGTTGAACGACACTGAAGTTATTGCAAGAGACACTGTAGCCTTTTTTGATGCCTTACGCTCTCGTATCCAGCATTACTTAGTTAAGAATTCTACAAAACAGTAACACATCCTCCTCACATGGTAAAAAATAATATTTCAAAACAACGAAAAAAAAATACGTCAACTAAATACTGTCACCAGGTCGCAGTGTTCTCCGTAAATATGTTAACTGTTCAGATGTCACTATTTAGGCATTCACTCGCTCGAAACTCACCTTGAATCTCAATTCCCCAATCGGTGGCTTCGCGTACGGTACCCCCAGGAACGCCAAAATCCCTCGGCCACTAAACGATGTCAGATATCTACCGACTAGCGATCCTCCATGGGGTAAAGCAACTTTTAGCCGCTCCGAAGTTCTTCCATTCGTAAATCCACCGAAACCAATAATAGCCAATAACACAACAAAAATCACTTTCATTCTGACCCCAGCCATCACAACCGTATTACTCTCAAAACATCAGCTTTGCGACTGAAATTCTTGACGCAAAAATCACTAGCGGATCCACCATGCGCGCAATATAACCGGTTCCGCCCAACCAAGTAGCACTAGATAGCCTCCGTCTGCCGTTCGGCCGTGCGAAGATTACACAATTTACCTCGAAATCACCAACGTCGTCGTCGGCTCGATCGGCTAATTAATCACAGGCTCCGCAAAAGCCCAAAAAACCTCACCACTCTCCTCACCTAACCGAAAATAGACAAGCTCTCGCGCGGATCGAGCAGAACTGCGAACGCGACCGGATCGACATGCGAGTTTTATACGGCCTAGGTACGAGTATGACCTACGTTTTATGAGTGGTGGATTTGACAACAACACTGACCGGTAAAATATAATATACAGCCGGTCTCGAGGGGAATTCTGAGACGCAAATGATGCGGGAGGATGTCGATTCCACTCGTGATTAAGGATTTGTTGTCGAACTCAAACCCATTGAGAAACAGGTTCAAGTATCTCCGAGAACTGGGTCGGATTGCGTGAGTTGAGAACTGAATGAACACCGATTTCTAATTCAGACGTGATTTGCAAAATATCCGCAAACGGGTTTGCTGTCCAATTTAAGCTTATGTGAGAGATCTGTGTACTTAGAGGTAGATAGCGAAAATGCGGAGGCATCAGTCTAGATCTGTTAGAATGCTTCAAACCTGCCTCCAACGAGAGGTGTTGCCGCGATGTTGCTTCTGAACTGGTTCGCACTGTCCAAGTGCGAGTGTCGTAGAAGATTGATTGACTTGAAAGTGTTATTCATTTCTGAGGTTCTAAACGGCTCAGCGAAAGATATCAGCACTAGACTGGGTGCGTTTATTTTTCATCTCTAGCCAGGAATCCATAGTGTTTAGATTCCTTCTGATGATTTGTTAGTCTTTAGATAAGATTTTTGATTCAAATAGTTACGGCCTCTTTCGGGTTTGAAATAACTTGCGAAGATCCGAAGTATCCGAAGTCTACAGTAAATTCTGGGAAGCTCCGAAAAAAACTCTGCAATGTCCTTGGATGTGCCAAATCGTCTTCTGGATAGTTCCGAAATAATGTCTGGAAAATTCCGAAGTAACTCCTGATGAGCTCCAAACTTCAAATCGATTCCTGGACCGGTCCAAAGTAACTGCTGGAATATTTCGAAGTAAGCTCTGGAAGGTTCCGTTTTAATTTCTGCGATGTTCCAAAGTAACTTCTGGGATATGCTTAAGTCACTTCTGATATGTTACGGAATAATTTCCCGATGTAACTTCAAGAGAACATCTGAAAATTTCCGAATATTGTGATGAAATTTCTAGGAAGTCCCACAGAAGCATCAAATAAATTCCGGAATAACTTCCCGAAGCAGTTTCTTGAAAGATCCGGGATTTCTGGGAAGTTCCGAAGTAACTTCTGAAAGATTGTGATGACATTTCTGGGAAGTTCCACAGAAGCTTCAAGATAAATTTCAGAATAACTTCCCGAAGAATTTCTTGGAAGTTCCGGAATTTCTGGGAAGTTCCGAAGTTACTTCTGGAAGATTGTGATGAAATTTCTGGGAATTTCCACAGAAGCTTCAGATAAGTTCCGGAATAACTTCCCGAAGCAGTTTCTTGAAAGATCCGGAATTTCTGGAAAGTTCCGAAGTAACTCCTGAAAGATTGTGATGACATTTCAGGGAAGTTCCAGAGAAGCTTCAAGATAAATTCCGGAATAACTACCCGAAGAAATTTCTTGGAAGTTCCGGAATTTCTGGGAAGTTCCGAAGTTACTTCTGGAAGATTGTGATGAAATTTCTGGGAATTTCCACAGAAGCTTCAGATAAGTTCCGGAATAACTTCCCGAAGAAATTTCTTGGAAGTTCCGGAATTTCTGGGAAGTTCCGAAGTAACTCCTGAAAGATTGTGATGACATTTCTGGGAAGTTCCACAGAAGCTTCAGATAAATTCCGGAATAACTATCCGAAGAAATTTCTTGGAAGTTCCGGAATTTCTGGGAAGTTCCGAAGTAACTTTTGGAAGATTGTGATGAAATTTCTGGAGAGTTCCAAAGAAACTTCCGAAAAACTCTGGAATAACTTCCCGAAGAAATTTTTTGGAACTTCTGGAATTTCTGGGAAGTTTCGAAGTAACTTCTGGAAGATTTTGATGAAATTTTTGGGAAGTTCCACAGAAGCTTCAGATAAATTCCTGAATAACTTCCCGAGGAAATTTCTTGGAAGCATCCGGAATTTCTGGGAAGTTCCGAAGAAACTTTTGGAAGATTGTTCTGAAGTTTCTGGGAAGTTCCAAAGAAATTTCAGAAAAACTCCGGAATTTCTAGGAAGTTTCGATGTTACTTCTGAAAGATTGTGATGAAATTTCTGGGAAGCTCCACATATGCTTCAGATAAATTCCGGAATAAATTCCCGAAGAAATTTCTAGGAAATTCTGGAATTTCTGGGAAGTTCCCAAGTAACTTCTGGAAGATTGTGATGAAATTTCTGGGAAGTTACACAGAAGCTTCAGATAAGCTCCGGAATAACTTCCCGAAGAAATTTTTTGGAAGTTTCGGAAATTCTGAGAAGTTCCAAAGTAACTTCTGGAAGATTTTGATGAAATTTCTGGGAAGGTCCTCAGGAACTTCAGATAAATTCCGGAATAGCTTCCCGAAAAAAAATCTTGGAATTTCCGGAATTTCTGGGAAGTTCCGAAGTAATTTCTGGAAGAATGTGATGAAATTTCTGGGAAGTTCCACAGAAGCTTCAGATAAATTCCGGAATAACTTCCCGAAAAAATTTCCAAAGTAACTTCTGGAAAAATTGTGATGAAATTTCTAGTAAGTTCCACAGAAGCTTCAGATAAATTCCGGAATAACTTCCCAAAGAAATTTCTCGGAAGTTCTGCAATTTATGGGAAGTTCCGCTGTAACTTCTGGATGATTGTGATGAAATTTCTGGGAAGTTCCACAGAACCTTCCGATAAATTCTGGAATCACTTCCCAAAAAAAATCTTGAAAGTTCCGGAATTTCTGAGCAATTTGCTTTGGTCCACTGACCTCTGGACTATTCTAACTTATGATGAGTTCCAGCGTAATTTTTACTAAGTTCCGAATAAACACCTGGGAATACTGATAAATACTTTTGGTACTGGAAAATACTTTCGGTAAGTTCCATAGAAACATCTTTGAAGTTCTGAACTGACATCTGAACTGCTCCGAAGTTACTTTCGAAATGTTTCGAAATAAGTTCTGAAATGGTCCGAAATCATTTCTGGGAAGTTCAGAAGTAACTTCTCGGAAGATCTAAAACCACTTATGATATTTTACAAAATAATTTCCCGGAGTAACTTATGGGAAATCCCGAAAGAAAATCTGAAATGCTACGAAGTGAGTAGTGTCTGGGCAACTCCAAACTCGCTTTTAGTGATCTATGGAATAAATGTTAGAAAGCTCCAAAGTAACTTCCGAAAAGTTACAGCATAACTTCTGGGAGGTTCCATAGAATACCTGGTATGTTCCAAAATAACATTTGAGAAGTTCCGATATAATTTCTGAAAGATAGCAATGATATTTCTGGGAAATGTCAAAGAAGTCTAGAAAAGTTTCGCAATAACTTCTTCAAAGTTCCGACGGAACTTCTGGGAAAAACTGAAGAAATTTCATGGATGTTCTGGAATATCTGAGCAGAATAGTTTGATCCACTGACTTCTGGGCCATTCTACTACCAACGTGTGTTTCGGTAAGTTTCAAAGAAACATCTGGCAAGTTCCAAAGTAACTTTTGGAGAGTTCTTAATAAACATATAAACTGACTTCTGCGCTGTTCCGAAGATACTTCTGGAATGTATTGAAAAAAAAGTTTCGGGAACTCTCTGGGACGTTCTGAAGTGACATCTGTGAAGATCCGAAGTAACTTCTGGGAAGTTCTAAACTTTTGCGAAACTAAAAAAAAAACTTATGGAAAGCTCCGGATACACTTCCCGAAGGCTCCGAAGTAACTAAATGTCAGGCAACTTCAATGTCACTTCTAGAAATCTCCAGAAAATATTAGAAAACTTCTAAGTAACTTTTATAACTGTAACTTTTATTTATAAATTAACTTCTGGAAGTTTCCATATACATCTGGCAATTTCTGGAACAAATCTATGGAATCCCAAGATAACTTCTGGGAGTTCACTTGATTGTTTTCTTCCTTGTGATTCCATTTTCTGTACACCACTTTCACTATTACAGGTACAAACATTACCTGCTACTTTCAGACTTCTCCAAGTTTTTGGACAAAAAGTGTTTTCTAAACACTACAAAAGTTTGCTAGCAGCATACGAAATACGTAACTGTAATGGAAAAGTGATACCAACATACTGGAATTAAAAGGCTATAAAAAGGGAAACGAAAAGTGATAACTGAAATTAGATTTGAATATACCAATAGTTACTTCAGAGTTCACTGATGAAAACAGGACGCGAGATTTGACACAACAATTATGGTTCTTACAAACATATTCGTTTGTTAAAACCATAATTGTTGTGTCAAATCTCGCGGATTTTTTTTATTTGAGAGCTGCAGTCCAAAATAATGAGTACTTCAGAGTTGTATAGACTATACTCTTAAACTATAGTATAGTCTATACTATACTTTTAAACTAATTCCAAGGTACATAACATCCCCGAAGCTATTGGGAAACGTCCCAAAAGTGAATACAGAACTTTTTAAAAGTTATTTTGGAATTTTCCACCAAGTTACCTCGAGCCCTCCCAGAAATAACATTGTCTCCCAGGCCTTCCATAAATAACTTTGATTATTCCAGTTTTAAAACTTATCAAAGGTTACTTCAAAATGTCTTTGGACTTCTTAGTACCTCAGATGATAATTTGCTACTTGCTAGATGATACTACGGAACATACAAAAATTTGCTTCATCCTAAAAATAAATCTGCAACTTATCATAAGTCACTTTGTAATATCACTATAAAATACTTTGGAACATTCCAAAATTTACTTCGGAACTTCCCAGAAATTACTTTGGAAAATCCCAGAAATAACTAAAAATGGCGTCTCAGATGTTACGTTTGCACTTATATTGCTTGCAAAAATGAGTACAGTACTCAGTCATTCGGATGTCTCAAAATAGCGTTAAACTTAATCACGGAGACCTTAATTCATCGACTGAGGTATCTTATTGATTCGTCTCTTGAAACAAATTCATACTCAATTTGGAGTAACTGACATTGACCGTACTCTAAAAACGCACCTTGCTATAAATGTTGCCATAAATGTAGATTATTACCGAAGGTCTTATTTACACTAACCATGTTTGCAAACCGACTCCACCTAATCGACTCTAACACATCGACATTCTTATTCGTTTTTAACTCGTTCGAAAAAAAAAACAATCTGCATTATGTTTAACCCATGAGGCGTAAGATAAACTTCCTTTATTCGACTTCGTGGTAGAAAAATAAACATGACGAAACATTATAAATAGAAACTTTTGATACGTTTGTCGAGACACAGCAGCACTGCATGATCTACGTCATTTTTTCATATAGGGGGAAGCCGGCTAAAATGATCATTAGAGTTGAGTTTTCAAACCTAAATCCACTGTGCTTTGGTAATTTTGCGACATGACAACCCAAGTAACATTGCCGCTTTTTCGCGAAAAAAAATATTCGTAATTCAACCTAAATGAACAGTGAAATCATAAAATCTACAAGTGTTTTGTGTAAGATGTAGAGAATATAATCGATTCCCTCCCTAAATTTGTGATGATCGGTAGTTTTTCCCTGTTTTCCCCGCACCCGAAAGGAAAGGTTAATATTAGCTTAGTTGTGTTTGTTAGTGCTGTAAGTATCGTGCCACGTGGACATAAATGATTGAATAACTGAATTGGTGATTATAAGCAGTGTAGAAGTTGATATAGAGTCGCCGTTTAACGGAGGATTTTGATTATTGAATATCATTGAGTGTGGAGAGAGAAAAGAAAAATGTAGAAAACGGCCATTTGCTGGTCAGAAGTTCAGGGTAGCTGGCATATAATTTCAAGTGCACTCACCACGTAGTGAACAGATGGAGAGCTGTGAAGTTTTATTTCTTTCGCTGCACAATGATTGTGATTTTTGAAGTTAAATATCTTCTCAGAAGTGTTTTTTACCTGGGACTTTCATTGTAATGCATTGTGCGCTAAGTACTAATTGTATTCGGGCTGTTCCATTCGGAAAGGATAATGTGAAAATAACTGGCAAATAGCGGAGTGCTACTTTTGTAGAGACATCACTGCATTCTTTAGCATCACAGGGAAGCCGTCCAAATGAAGACTGTACATCAACCACAATTTTCGGTGAGATCTAACTGATTACTGATTACTGATTTGAACAATACTGATAAATACGTGCCATCCTCAAACAATATGATTTGATGATGGAAGTGTATGCACAGTACTTATATCCATTAGATGTTTGTACTGTGTTTATGCGGGCTTGTTGTAAGTGAAAGTGACCTCGGAATGAACGTGAGTAACCAGGCATTCTGAAATGGGTCACTTGAACCCAACAGAGCTATCACCTTCCAACTCCCGGGCTAAAAATATTTGTCGTGTCGATAATAGTTCGTTTAACTGCATATATTGTTCTTCCATTAAAACACTGCCGGACAGTGAGCGTTGGACGGCACACACACACACACACACACACACACACACACACACACACACACACACACACACACACACACACACACACACACACACACACACATGTCAACCCAAGTAACATTGCCTAAACCACCCAGCTTTATAAATTTATAAATTAAAGTTTTATGAAAGCCATTACAAATCAATTTGGATTTATGGTTTTATTATGGCACCGAGAGGTGCCAAAAGATATGTATTTAAGTCACCCTACACAGCTTGTTTATAACGATCTCAGAACTTTGCTTTCCCAGATTTCCTTTATTCCTAAAGCTTGGTTCATAGTAAATCTGGACCCACGATATAATACACCACCGCGTCCCTGTGATTGGAACAAAAACAGACATTTGTTGATGTTTTATTGACGAAGAAATTGGTGAAAAGTTTTTCTCAATTTATTGACGCATCTCAAAATTACGGATCGTGGAACATGAGAAAAGAAATTAATTGTGCATAAACATCTAGAGCATCCTCCGTGGTCAGCCTTAAAAATAGGAAAAGTGTTAAAATTCCCAAAGTGTCTTGTAATGAAACGTTACAAGTATACTCTGAGTGTGGATAGAGCACAGCGCATCTATCATAAAAGTGGCACTAGGGACAAAGAGCGGAGGAGAAAGGTGTTGAGGTACGTGAATGGCAACCCAGGTGTCTCCATACGTGATTTGGCATAGAAATACGATTCCAACTTTTCCACCGTGCGTAACGTCACTTTCAAGAGAAGGATATTTTGAGTTGAGCCAAACAGCGGCACAACGATTACTATACGAACGAGTTTTGACGAAATTTGATGGCTGTATTTTAATGGATGACGAAACATATGTCAAAATGGATTATAAACAAATCCCCGGACGAAAATTTTTCCTGTCAACTGCTCGTGAGGATGTCCCTTCTAGGTATAAACTTGTTTTTGCTCGGAAACTAATGATTTGGCAAGGAATCTGCAGTTGTGGCCTTAAAACCAAGGTTTCCTTCACATCTCACACAGTGACGTTGAAGGTTTACATTAAAGAGTGTCATAAAAAAGCGAATTTTACCCTTCATTCGGCAACACAAGAACAACGTTATGTTTTGGCTGGATCAAGCCAGCTGCCACTACTCTAATGAGGTACTAGAATGGTATGCTGCAAACAATGTTAATCTCATCGCCAAAGAGATTAATCTGTCCGAATTGCCCTGAGTTCAGACCAATCGAAAAATATTGGGCAATTTTCAAGCGAAAACTATCAAGGATGCAGTAAAGAAGTTACAAATACACAACAAATGCGGTGAAAGTGGAATAAGTTCACCGGCACAGTGTCACCAGCAACAGTGCAGATCATGATGGCATCGATCACAAGTAAGTGCGACAGTTCGTTCGAAACGGTAGAAATGTAATCACTTGTTATTCTAAGCTCCACAACACGTTCGATTACTTAGAGGATCTCGAAGTTAAAAAATAATGTCTGTTGACCTTCCAAAAGGTTCCTTCCATTGATTATGTTTGAATACATATGGTCATCCTATGTAGCCCAAAAAAAAAACAACTGTTAAAACTGTAGATCTTATGAATCCTGTTGAGTGTGAGCTTTTTAGTGAAATTCCTTAACTTGTAAATGAGAAGAGTATTCAGTGTAGCATTAGCATAGACTAACTCTAAGACCAGTAGGTCCCATACAAAAACGATTTTTTTTCTTGGCTCAGTCAGTACTAGCACATCGGTCCCAAGCTCGATCCCAAGCTTAATAATGCACCCCTAATAATGAACTCACACGAACACACTCTCAAATATTCTGTCAAAATAACACAGCAAATCAAAACAAAGGCGCAAATATGTATAGCAAGGTGCTGTCTTCAAGGTGTAATTCGAACCAAGGGGTTCTACAACAGTGAACCAATTTCAAATCGCTAGTTGCATATTGATTGTTGGCATTAGTACACGACACTGAAGAAGTCTGCACATTGTAGACGAAATATGCGTATCTGTCAAGATAAGCAATGAAGGTAGTTGGAATTAAATGGAAATGACTAATCTTTCTTCTCATTTTCTAGTTGGGGAAGGTCCATTAATTATGTCACACAGTAAGAGGGGAGGAGGGGTTTGGGAAAACCTTTTTTTTTGTGAACTTCTACATATTGAGGATATTCTAGGTCATCAATAAGGTTTTAAACTCTTATTTTTTTTATAAATCTTAGATAGAAAAATTGACATTGAGCAAATTTTCCGAGGACAGTTTTCATAAGATTCAACTTACAAACAATGCTTCAGAATTTCATAAGGCTGACGATAAATGGATTTTGATTCACACGAAGTTATTCTTGTACGCCTTTAAGCTTTTCTGTTTACAAGTGTTGATATAAACTAGTGGGAAAGTCTCTGCACCCATATCCAACGTTCAAGGTTCGAATTTAAGTCTCTTGACCCATATCGAAGACTACTTTATCAAGAAGACTGGCAGCTCTTCACGTTTCCCATACAAATGTCAACCGTCACTGCGTACAGCTCCTCTATCTAGCAAAGGTAGAAGCTCATTATATACATAGACTAACTCTAAGACCAGTAGGTCCCATACAAAAACGATTTTTTTCTTGGCTCAGTCAGTACTAGAACATCGTCCCAAGCTCGGTCCCAAGCTCAATAATGCACCCCTTATAATGAACTCACAAAAACAAAGGCGCAAATATGTATAACAAGGTGCTGGCTTCAAGGTGTAATTCGGACCAAGGGGTTCTACAACAGTGAACCAATTTCAAATCGCTAGTTGCATATTGATTGTTGGTATATATGTGTTATTAATCCTCTTCCAAAAAAAGTGGTGTGCGTGTGACATCATGTCAGTGAAACATAACAATAATAACAAAAAAATCATCTGTTATCAAAGTGTATTGCTGTGTGTTAATCCTTTTTGGTAAGAAAGAGTAGTGGAAATCTTACAAATGTATCGTACTCCTTCGCATCACAGCAACACGATAAATTCTGAGCATGGTCACAGTAAGCCAACGAATCGAAATAGCTTTAACAAATTGTCAACAACTCAGCCTGAATAAAACATACAAATAGGCAATTCGAGAAGAACAGAAAACACCGCCGTACATCCCGTTCTAGTTTTGTTTACAACACCACTGTGTCTAGAGGAACCAACTTGCTGACACTATTAACTGGATGGAGAACTTTGTCCCATTTGCGATGCTTTAAAAGTTGATTGCCATTGAAAGAAGTCATCACCTTGTTTGATTTTGTTGCTTTCTTCTAAGGTTCAGATTGATCAACTGGTGCGGGTGCATCTATAGATTTCTTCTTGGATCTTCTTCGAGACTTAAATGTCAAAGCAAAATATTATATTCATTGTTTGTTAAAAATAGGGGAAAGTGCTCTAATGTGGGTCTATGGATCTAGAATTTGGCCTATTGTTAAAAGTTGCCTGCCTTTAATTTTTCTTCATATAAAGGGTGATACGGTCAAAATTTGGTCAAGGGAAAACGCGTGTAAATCGGTGAAATCGTTTATTTAAAAAATCAAATTAAATTTCTTTTTCAAGTTAAATTAGTATAAAATTCAGGAAAAATATTCAGTTAGGCTTCCGCTTTTCCAAATCCGAATTGCCGGGCCTTACGCTTGACCCCTGCCATCAGATTTTGTACAGCCACCTTGTCCACCTTCTTCGCCGCAGAAAGCCAGTTTGCCTTGAACTGCTGCTCGTCCTTAGCAGTTTTTTGGTCTTCTTTAGGTTCCGCTTGACAATAGCCCAGTATTTCTCAATTGGGCGGAGCTCTGGCGTGTTGGGAGGGTTCTTGTCCTTGGGAACCACCTGCACGTTGTTGGCGGCGTACCACTCCATGGCCTTTTTACCGTAATGGCAAGATGCCAAATCCGGCCAAACCAGTACGGAACAACCGTGTTTCTTCAGGAAAGGCAGCAGACGTTTATTCAAACACTCTTTCACGTAAATTTCTTGGTTGACAGTCCCGGAAGCTATGAAAATGCTGCTTTTCAAGCCACAGGTACAGATGGCTTGCCAAACCAGATATTTCTTTGCGAACTTTGACAGTTTCGTGTGCTTGAAAATATCTGCTACCTTTCCCTTCCTTTAGCCGTATAAAACTCCTGTCCCGGAAGCTGCTTGTAGTCGGCTTTGACGTAGGTTTCGTCGTCCATTACCACGCAGTCAAACTTCGTCAGCATCGTCGTGTACAGCCTCCGGGATCGCGCTTTGCCGTCGTATTTTGTTTATCATCGCGATTTGGAGTCACTACCTTCTTGTAAGTCGATAGTCCGGCTCGTTTTTTGGCTCGATGCACGGTTGTAGACGATACACCCAGCTTATTTGCGGCATCTCGGAGAGATAGGTTAGGGTTTCGCTTGAAACTACCGGCAACTCTCTTGTCGTCTCAGCGGCTTCCGGTTTTCGATTTCCCCCGATCCAGACTTCCTGGCTGTCGACAAACGTTCCCCAAACACTTTAATTACATTTGTAACGGTTGATTTGGCAACTTTTAGCGATTTTTCCAACTTTGCGTGCGAGTAGCTCGGATTTTCGAGATGCGCGAGCAAAATTTTGATACGCTGCTCTTCTTGCTTGGACGGCATTTTGACAACTGAAGAGTGAATTCCAAAATCAAAATAGGAGCAACATTCTACACACACACACCTTCAAAATGAGGGGTGTTCAGGTTTTTTAAATGCAAAATTGAAAGAAATACGTCAAGTTGATATTGACCAAATTTTGACCGTATCGCCCTTTAGATATGTCAGTAAGATAATACCATAGACTAACTCTAAGACAAGTAGGTCCCGAACAAATAAGATTTTCTTGGCTCAGTCAGTACTAGCACATCGGTCCCAAGCTTAATAATGCGCCCCTCATAATGAACTCACACGAACACACTCTCAAATGTTCTGTCAAAATAATACAGCAAATCAAAACACAGGCGCAAATATGTATAGCAAGGTGCTGGCTTCAAGGTGTACTTCGGACCAAGTGGTTCTACAACAGTGAACCAATTTCAAATCGCTAGTTGCGTATTGATTGTTGATAATACTACTGTATATTTTTGATTTTCAGTTGACAGTAGATTTCAGCTCTGTTTTTTTTTATGTCTTGTTCTTCGAGTGTGGGTGTCAGTATTCCACATACACTGTACTGTTTGTAGTCCACCTCGAATGTTTTATTCCAATTTCAAATCAATCTGATTCTCTGAAATGTGAAATAGGACTACTCGCTGGCTCAAGCGACAAAAGACGAAAAAATATTGACAGCTGCTGTATCTTTGTGTGTGCGTGTACTGATGAACTGACACGCACACATGCGTGGGGTAGGTCTACCTTTTCTCGAAGATGGCGTTGCGGTAACTGTCGCCTTGCTTTTGACAAAGTTGCCAGTCTTCTTGATAAAGTAGTCTTAGCCCATATCCAGCGTTCAAGGTTCGAATTCAGGTTGCTCCATATTATATTTCTTCAAAATCGTTATATTTCATAAGATAAATTTATAAAATTCATGCAAATTTCTTACAGCAAAGAATCATAATGCAATCTTATGAATATCGAATGTTAAGACCAATTCGAATGTCAAAAATCAAATCAGCATCGATAGATCTGATCTGTACCGAACAAAGAATAATATGCCATAAAACAAAATGCATAATACCCATTTGACCCCATCTTCCCTTGGTATGCTATGAAAAATGCGCAGGTCTCTTGATGCTACCAGAATGAATAACACCAAACAAATTTAAACAGGTGAGGAGATTTTTGCGTACTAGTATTGATGCAATTGAATCAGCCAAATAGTGTACGTGAAATGGCAAATTTCCACCAATAATTTTTATTATCAAGCAGAACGGTAGAACGGTAGAGCTGCGTGTTTCGGGCAATGGGTTTGTTTCTGGATTTCGAGTATATAATAGTCTCGGCAATCAATTGAGATGTTTCATGTGTCGTTAAGGTCTATGATAAACTTACTACCCACCGTAAATCAGCGTTGTTGACTGCAAGACAGCCGAGAAACCAAGGTGAGTGGAAGTTACTAATAGTCACGACTGTATAGACCAGGGGCCGCATTTTGGATCTCGAAACGAACGACTTTTTGTACGAACGATTGTGAGAAAAAGTTCTTCGTTTCGAGATCCAAAATACGGCCCCAGGTTAGGATAACACCACCCACATTCCCCACGAGGCGTTTTCGTGTGGCTGTCATGTTGATGTTTCCCAATGAAAATGCGGTTTGTTTTGATTCGACGTTCTCACGAACACACGTTTATCACCGGGGTGAGCAAGTAGATTTTCACACATTCACTGACATTCCCTACATACACCAAACGAGAGAAAGAGAGTGAGGACACGACATGCTATTCATTTATTTTCAACAGTAGTTACGATTGAGAGCTCGTTCGGATCGGTTGTAGTTTTGATAGTTGGTAGTTTTGATAGTTGGTAGTTCAGCCGCCGTTTAGCCATTCGTGCCGTGAGACTAGTTATTATTTTTATTATTGTTTTACAAGTGTAGTTTTTCTTTCAGTTATTTCATCGCCCACCGTGTCCTTCTCTTTCGGTTGCCGTTCGATTCCATAAGGCCAGGCGGTAGTTGGCAGCGTTGTCCTTCCCTTGCACTGCCCGTCCTCCTGTGACCTGTTGGCTGGCTCGAAAGAGGAACATTTTTTCACATCACTGTGATTATTTTTCAATCGTTCTTTCATCATCAGATTTTGCACTCTGTCATCGGTTCGTGAGTGATGCATTTGTGGATTATATTTGAGAGATATACGTGATTAAAATAAAATCATTCTAAGAGGGGTGCAAAAGTGATGAAATATCTGATTCTACTTTCGGTGAGCAGTAGATTATGGTATCCGGTAGGAGAATCATTTCGAGAAAATTAATTTTACCGAGCTTGAAAAATTCAGGTGTGTTCTGTTAGCTGAAAAGCTTCGGCTCTGTGTGAGTGAATGTGTGTGTGTGTGAGACTCAAACCGTGGGCTTCGAATGGTTGTGTGCGCGACTAGTAAGAGTAACCATGGATTGAAAACAAACCCCACAAAGAAGCAACAACAGAAAAGAATGATTCCGAGCTGCTAAGTGCAAACGATTGCTGGCCGCTAGTCGCACAACTTCTCGCGAAAATCTGCCGTCATTCGTTCAAGGCTAACTTGGCTGTTGTGTTAAATTCCTCTGAGCAGTGTGTTAGTTTGTTATTGTTTTTCTATCATTGCAGTGAAAAGTGTGTTTTCAAAATGAACAAAATTCAAAACCAACAGAGAAATTGACGATCGAGAATGAGTGATAAAAGTCTGCGAAGAACATTGATGTAGTGGTGGAATTTTCGTGTAAAGTTTGCAAATGTCAATGCTGGCAGAGGAATTCTTCCACCTGTGAACCTGTACGAAGTGCAGTGCAGTTGAAGGCAGTCCACAGTAGTACCCGGAAAGAGGATTATTTTGGATTTTCTGCACCCTCGACGTCGAGAGCAGAGTCGGCACACACAAGCAAAAGAACGCTGCAGTGTGAGTTGTAGGTCCATAAATTCAGCAACAGCAGCAGTACAACAGCGAGTAGGGCAGTGAGCAGTTTGGAAAAAAGATACACCAGAGCAGCACAACTAGATTAGGTAATGTACTACAATAATCGAATTTTCGTAATTAGTGGGTAATTGATTTGCACGGGTTGTCGGTTGGTTGAGATCACCATGGGATGATGGTTGCGATGTCCAAAGATTTTTTGTGTTTCTTTGGTACTTGAGAACAGCACCATTAGTGCCATTTATAGCAATCCTGGTAACTTAGCAGTTCAATGATCGATACGTCTTTTAACGTGCAAATGTGAAAAGTCGACGGGATGCATCGTATAACTTTACGACCTTCTGATCATAAAATGAAAATAAAAATGCTGATAATTTTGATAAATCAATCCAATCTACTTCTGAATGTCCCAAAAGTTGGGCACGTCTTATTTTTATAACAATCATTGACATCACGGCCAATATAAAAAAAACATCCAGGTTCAAAACGCGATTGCTTTTGGAGACGTTCCGTTAGATCTACCACAAACTGTGTTATTCTTACTCCCAATCTCTTTATATCATCCTTCCTACTGAAGCATTTGATTATAAAACTTTCTCAATTGGTCAGAAAAAGAACGATTTGTTTATTGATGATTGTGTGACCATTGTCCCATTTTGTATTTTAAGTGTTTGATATGAAATCATATTTTACGAGCAAACTCTTTTAAATAGGTCTTCAAATCAAGACCATGCTGGCGATGACTGGGTTCGGTTCTCGGTCTGATCTAGGATTTTTCCGTAAAAATATCTCGTCTTCCGGTCTATAAGGTATTATAGGGTATATTCTAACCAATTATTGTCCTGGATTTCTAACTAACGATTAAAACCAAACTTTTCCATAATTTAAAAGGATCCTTTCAAGGTACCTACCGAACAAATCTGCCCAGGATGCCGAAAGAATACCAAAACCTTAGGACTATGATCAAATCCTGCGTAAGATTTTTAGCAATACTTGCTTATCATTCGGAGAGAATCCTGCCCTGAATTCTAACCAAATCTTGGTAATGATACTGAGTGAATCCTAGTAAACATTCTGAGAATATATAAGAGCGTGAGAGCATATTGACCACCGGTGGTTTGCTACTCCGTGATTGTTCGAAGCCAGCTGAAATTGCACTGAGAACAAACTGAATTTTACATGGAAAAAGTAAATCATTCTCAAAGTGTCACCTGGTGTCCTTATTTAACAGTGCCGGCCACGTTAGTTCGATACTCGTTGCTACTAGGTCGTATAGTACTGCACCCCCACGAGTACCGTAAAATGGGGCAAATAGAAACACTTTCCAAAATATTCGTACATGCAGGGTCGGGAAAATCGGGAAATGCGGACAAAATGCGGGAAAACGTCGGGAATTTTGGTCGTATAGAAGGAACCATACTCACACCTTTTTCAAACGATTCGAGTAGCGTTTTTTTATCTCATTAACGGAATGAAACAGTGTTTGACATTAGCATGTGAACCATTTTCTGCTGGCTTTGTTGGGCCAGTTCAAAAACGTACCGCATAGAAAATTTGGCTACACGGCTGTGACAGGTGAGATTTCGCACATGACTTTCTTTCTTTTGTATTTTACTTGACTGAAACTCCTTAGCTGATACTTTTGATTGAAGCATTGCTTTTGTATGCATTACTGAAATTTTAAGGGTAGGAATACTGCTATCATTTTTAAATACCATAAAGTCTCAATCGATTTGTATTATAGAGAAATATTTGTCACTGCAGTGAAAGATACCTATTGAACCAGTCACCTTACAGTAATAACAAAATGCATTATAAACGAATGTTTTTAAAAAATGAGCTGTGCGTTTTTCAACCCCTGTGAAATAGACTAAATCCGGAGAAATTTGCGAAAAGTCAAACGCAGTCAGCAGAGTTTTAAAACGAACATTTGAATCGTTTTTTTTAGCGAATAAAAGCTCAATTTAAAAAAAATAATAAGACAATCAGCTAGCAGAAGCTTCTTTTTACCCGATTAAGGCCTTAGTTTAAGAATTTGAGCTTTTATTCGTGAGAAATCGAGCATTTGTGCGAAACGGGCACATTTTTCTGGAAATATAAAATGTCGACCAATTGATGCATGCCTCTACGGAGAGCTTTAGAAAAAAATAATGTAAAATCGGTTTTCCACTGAAATTTCGTGAAGTTTGTTGGGTGGAAAATGAACAAGTTGCTACAAGAGCGCTACAAATATTGCCCCATTTGAGAAGATAAGTGGACGAAGCCAGGAAGCAGGAAGAAAGAAACCTGAAGGAAAGTCATCCGAATTTCAAACCGAGCTTTTCGTCGGTATTCCGATCAAAAGTGTCCGCTGTTGTGGTTGGTGCGGTAGACGATAAGAGATGCTGGGACCAAAGTTGAGTTTTGTCATCATGTCTGCAGCAATGGTCGAGTCGTTTTCCAATCTGAATCTCCTATGACATAGTTTCTTTTTGATGGTTTGAAAATTGTTAAGCCCGAGCGTCAAAGCAAAATCATTAATTGAAAGAGAATTTTCCGAGAGCCATCTTCTGCTAGCCCTCAATATGGAAATCGGGTTTGCCTCTTTATCGGCAATCAAGAAAGCAACGAATGCGTTATGACATTACTCAACGACTGTCGATCTGTTTACTGTGGCTTTCTGAAGTAGCTACTCAACAAATCTCCATTAACATATGAGAAACGGGAGACAGTCCTTTCTCTGTATAATTATAAATAATAATTTTCACTTTTTAGTGACTAAATATCACAAACAACGCTCAAATTGCCAACCAATGGATACTTCTAACGAGCAAACGATATTTGAGGTTTGTGCTCAGAAAACTTTGAAGTGACAGGGACTTGATCCCGTATGTTCTTAACGCGTTACGTCATCTATATTAACCCTGATGTTATAACTCGCATTAAAGATATAGCTAAAAAGCGTCTGGAGCTGTGTCAGGAAACGTTCGCAAAGTGAAAAGGTCATTTCAAGTAGGAGCTGCCAAATTTGACAACATATGCTGAAAAGGTGGTCATGCTTTTCGGTAAATGAAAAGTGTCTGGTGATGGACCAAACTGAAAAGATTTTGGCCATTCAGAGAATTGTCTACGAACTCTCAACAACGTTGAAATCAAGAAATACTTGATAAAATATGCACACAACGTACGTGCATCATTTTGTAGTGGAAAACCTCGAATGCTTTACTATTTTTCTTCGATTTTTATGCTTCTAGCAACTTTAAAAATCAGTGATTTATGTAGAGCGATTTTTGTTTTCGTTTTCAAAATGAGAACCTTGTCGGGAAAATTTTGCAAAAATGCAGGAAAAATGCCGGAATTTGTAAATTGAGATTGTGTGGCCCTGTCCATGTCGAAATGTTATCCGGCATCGATGCTCGCAACTAGTAAGTATGGAAGTTCATTTAGAACACTCAGTTGAGAGCAAACATTATCGTAAAATTGGGCGAATAGAAACACTTTCCAACAAATGTGTACGTGTGAATAAAAAGCGTTGGGCTCTGAAGAAAATTTAGGTATTCTCAAATTTGAGTCTCAACTTCCTCTAGTATTTCCAATATTGCTTTTTGGAAGCAACGACTAAGTTCTAATTTTATTACATAAAATATTACTTGTTTTATTCGCCCCTAAATGGGGTGAATAGATATACTTATCAGTAGACCTTCGTTTTCTAATTTTTATGAAGAAATTCAGTACTATTTTCAAGAAAACAAAACAGATATACAAGGTTTATTAACAGTCACAAACAAACAAAATAATACTAATCGAAAAAACAAGTCAAACATTAACAAAGCGCAAGAAAATGTAGTTCAGTTTTCATTTTTCTTGTAGGTAAACTTAAGAAAACGATATGGTCTAGCGTTATCCTTATCAACGGCCATATTGGGCGTATTAAATGCCCCGTTAATTATTCCAATCGCTTCAGGATATTCAAAAACGACATTTGAGCTTCCGGTAACACTTTGCCCTGGCAGCACAGGGATCTTTGTCCGTTTATCTCTGGTCGCAGACGTTCTTGCTGGTCCATACCGAGCATCACGAAGCAAGGAAATCAAACTTTCGTCAAGCTTGTGTCCATCTTCTGGGGTTGGCGCTTTGAGCAACATCTGTAACACTGGCGATCTGTCTAACGGTATATTCCCACATTTTTTAAAACAGGTCGAACATTGTTTGGTCCTAGAACCGTGATTTCATCCATCAATTGTTTCAGGAGCCTTACAAATTCGTCTTTCGCTAGAGATGCTGCGTATTTTCCTTGCTCAAGAATAACACACCAAGCAGTCTTCAGAGGTCGAAAAAATGCCACATCTAATGGTTGTGGCAAGTGCGTTGAGTTGGGTGGGAGGAAGATCAAATTGATGTCTGGAACAAAGCTTAATAACCTTAAGTGTTAACTTTGAAGCAAGATTATCTCCAATCTAATTCGGTTTTCCCGTATGCTCCTTTAAATAAGGAATAGCAATGGTAGACAACCAGTCCTCGAAAGAAGAACTTTCGAACGAACCCGATTTCGAAACGGTTATATCTGGCGCGTGGTGATCCCCCATCAGTCCATGTGTTATGCTTATGAACAGCTTTATAAACAACATATGGGAGTATGGTGCCATCTCCGGCAGCTCAAAACATCACCGCTACCAGTGCTTTCGAAATTTTCATTACCCGTTCTGGATATTTGCAGCCTCGTTTGGATATAACCTTCCTTTTCCCTGGGTCATCACATAGATTGGTTTTGTCATAGTTCACAATATTCGAAGATGATACATCTTGGAGCTCAACTCATAATCTGTGAAGGTAGTCGAACATCCGAGTGTCAACAGGATATCACGATTCAGACCATAGTTGCAGCCTTTCTACAAGCAAATTTTCATCTGATGCAGTCAAGCCCATTTGTCCGCCCTTAGGTTTGATGGAGTTTCCTTTCTTGACATGCCGGAAAAACACGGAATAGCTAATGCCATACTGCACTGCCGCCCGGCGAAAGGCCATTTTTTTTATTAACAACATCCCCAACGGCCTGTTTCAGAATCTGAGGATCGGGTTTTTTGTAGGATTTCAGCGTATTCGATTTGTAGTTTCTGACCATTGTTTTTTTCTGAAAATAAGGGAGAACCTTTTTTTTTTGTCAACTGAGCAAAACTAAGAAATTCAGAAATAAAGTTTTCCTTAGAATTTCACATAAGCTTCATCAACGCCATTGTTTCTATTCGCCCCGTCAAAGTGAGAATAGGGACAAAGTATGAAAAATAAGTGAAAATTTGATAAATACCTGGTGCTGATTCAAATTTCCACCGTAGAAGCTAAGGTTATTAAATAACCGAACCGTAATATACACGGAGAGGGTATAAGTCGACTGAACGTGGCTTACACAAGTGAAGTTTTCAAGCAGATAACACTCGTAACTTGCAGCTCAACTTTGCGAATAAAAAAAAACGACGCCAGTGTTGCCACCCAAACGTTACTTGGTGGAAATTTGTTCGTATCTAACTAACAGAGAAAAACAATTAGTGATGCTGTTTCAAAATTATCCCCGTGCATTCACCATTTTCACCCCACTGGAAAGGAAATTGTTAATGAGATGTATGTTTTGAGGGTTTCATTTTGATAGATAAGAAAATGCACTAACACCTAACCAATGGTAACAATCCCCCATGAACTACCTTGTTCCTTCCCTTGGATATCATGTGGTCTGAATAGCCTCGTTCGCCATTACCCTTCCTTCATCATCGGCTTTGGACTGACTTGCGCTCGTATTGCCCCAAAAACGATCTTCGCAAAACATCCCAAAGTTGTCCCTACGGAACGAGAAATCGATTCAAGCGTTGAACAAAATCTTGTGGGTTAAATTGAGAAGAAAGTTCGGATATTTTGATACGCACACAAAGCTTCTACGTTGTTTTTTCATTCCCTGAAACTTTCTTGACTATCGATTCAGGGACTTATTTTCGGTGAGTACACTGAAAATATATTTTCTTAAATAAGCTTTCACTCGTTTCGTAAACATGGATTTTGTAGATAAAGTGTGGATTCGATAAAAATGGCACACAGAAAATCTTCTGTGACTTTCTGAGTTAAGAACCTGAAAATTTGAGCCAATCTTATTCATAGTGTATTGTTTACATCTGTCAAGTTTCATAGCCATTCATACAGTAGTCCCACCGACGCATAGTGGTCCAGTTACCTACTTTAGGCAGACATGAGATGTTCAATGAAATTTTGTGGTTTTAGAGTTTTGACTACTCCTGAGAACTTGTTGCAAACTTGCTTACTACAATTTGCATGAAAGTATTTTTTTTTCTTGCATTAAACGCAAGAGTGACGCATGCGCTAACTTTTGACGTAGGACTACGTCTTTCCTTTGTATACTGGGGCACAATTTAAACAAAAAAAAACGCCGAATTGTGACCCTCGCCAAATTGGTCGGGTTTTAAGCGTTAATTTCTCAGTCGTTTCCCCAAAAGTTTTTTAAAAAATTTCGGACAAATGGGTTGGAAAGATAGATTACATGAAAGGACATTGTTGATTGTGTTCCACATACAATTGAAAAATTTACAAAAGTAAGCCTCTTTTCGTCATCATCGTCAGACACGTGATTTCTGGAAATCGCCTTAGAGTATGCAGTGCAGTTATAACAACCGTCGCAAAAAAGGAACGAAAATTCGCTCAAACGGTCTTGATTATCCGCCAGAAGATAATAGGCTGAGCAGCAATTGAGAAGCAATGAAACGACAAATGGCACGGCACGTACAATCAGTGACCGAAAATATCCATCACAAACCGAGCAATAATGTGATTTCACTCAAACACCTACAACGGACCGTTGATCAGTGGTCGACAAATAAAATCAATAACGTATTATAAAACTTAATACCTATAACAACTAGGACTGATCAGTTCGCTAACGCGTTCACTGCTTGAGTTGCTGCGTAGTTCTACGTCACCGGATTGCGTACAATCCCATTAGGCTGGCCCTTGTAGTTTTTTATGAGCAAATATCGTGAGATGGTATGTTCAACAAAGTTGAAGAAATTGTTATTATAAAATCAACGAATTATAAGAACTCTGTAGAACATATTTTTCTTCTAGTTTCAAAGCCTACTGAGATAATTGAGCGTTTCCAGGCGAAATGACCTGGACATGTGGAAAATTATGTTCGATATTTTTTTCTATGAATGAAACTTTGCGTACGCGTTTGGCTTACTGATCATTTTCCGCGCTCACATAGATTTTTGCGACTTAGGAGTGCGTTTTAAAAAGGGTGTCAGCCTTTTGAATTTTTATTTTTCTTTAGCATTTCAAGCTTATTGCTTGCTCTCAACTTAGTGTTCTAGATGCACTTCCACAGTTATTAATTGAGAGCTTTCGATGCCATGTACCATTTTTGCATTAGTATAATTGTGTGGCAAGTACAATCATACGCTATGCCCAGAGAGTCGAGAAATTTTCCTTAACGAAAAATTCCTAGACCAGACCGGGAATCGAACCCAGCCACCTCCAGCATAGTGTTGCTTTGTAGCTGCGCCTTTACTGACTGAGCTAAGGGAGGACAGCCTTTTGAATAGCACTTCAATTAATAATTTGTAGCTCGAAAACCTTTGGTTGTACAAAATACTGTATTGCAACAATAACTATACAAGCCACAGTGGTACATGAGCGTCTTTCCATGCGTCAATTTTTGCCTGTTGAAGTGGCGGTCTTGTTCCGTTGCTACAACCTACCCCGCAGTGAGATGTTAGGCAAAGATTGACGTCCATGGTTCGAGTATCATTGGATACATGTCCTTTCGCTCAATTTTCAAAAAACATCTGTTTGATTTCCTACCTGCCGCACTCTGACGGAACTTTCAACACTTTCTCTTCACATCTTTCATTCTAGCCAAAAACATTTAATGTTCACTCTTGGTGCCTCATGGTGATGAGCGAACATCTCTTTCTACATCATAATCGTTACTCCACGCACGGAGAATACATAACATAACAATTAATGTATGAGATATTGAAGTTTTACGACAGTGACCAGATAAGCAGAGCCATGCCATTTCCAAAATGATACGAAATTTTACTTCGAACAACTATTACGCAACACATCGTCAAGATCGAAATATTGTTATCTCCGTGAATGTGAAAATTGTCCAGCCGGTTGGCTTTTGAAAATAACTTTTTCAAGGAACTGCAGGAATGTAATGCATTTGAAATACTCTGTTTCAGAATCATGTGTGAGTTATACAGCAAAAGTATCGTCATTAGTATGTAGATTTTTCCAAAAATTTATCACATTTGTATCTTAAGTTTTAATTTTTTTTTCCGAATTTTATTTTCAGTGTATATTTTTTGTACAACTTTCACCCATAGGGCCACAACTTGTTCTTAGAAAGATTTTTTTGTACAACCAAAGGTTTTCGAGCTACAAATTATTAATTGAAGTGCTATTCAAAATGCTTACGCCCTTTTTAAAACTGACTCTTGAGTCACAAATATGTTTGCATCAGTGCAAAAAACTTACTCTCGTGGGTTAAACGTGCGCACAAATTTTCAATTAAATCGGAGACACTCGAAGTTGAGTCGGTTGGTCATTTCGGCTGGAAACGCTCTTCTATGTACTCTTTTTACCTTCTATTTGGTATATTGCTGGTCGCTCTTCGGTCTCTTTTTTCGGGCATAGCCATAGCACTTGGAATAGCCTCTAAAGTTCCTTCAGTTGCATATAGAATGTTTACAGGCAATGTTCAGCTATTGTCTCTATTAGTATTATTTTTCAAAAAATCACCGACGAAAGAGCACTTCGTGTCATATGTGTTCTTTATGCAGTATTTATGATCACACGTAACGCTTGTCGAGCGTATCCCAGGGATAACCTTTTCCCTTTTAACACTCCATTACCTGTGACACATATGAGGGGTCGTAGAGTTCTCTGCATCTCTCTTAAGTATGTGTTGGACTAACATTTCCTCCCACTCCCCTACAGTTGCAAGGACGTGGCCAGGCTTAACTTATTCTACTAGAGGCAGCATGTCTGGTTATCTAAGGGTTCGAAATCATCCCCCAGATTTCTTACCGAACGACAACGGATCCAGATGTGATAGTTCTCTCAACAGTAGATTAAGACTTAGTCTTCACCGCCTACGATAAAGGGTGTCCACGATGAAATTGCCACACACAAAATTGATTCGCAAAATTCGAGTTTACATCCGATTGCCATCAAATTTTCAGAGATTGAGAAATAACTATTAAACTTCATTTTACCATTTTACTCGTATTTTATTTACAGTCAATACGCAAATGCCCGCACCTTGGCCTTAACCCCGGCCATAAGATTCTGCACAACCTGTGAATCAACCGTTTTTTTGCATGTAAACCCATATTTTCTTCAGTTCCTCGACCGTCTTCACTACCTTAGGTCGTTTAAGAAGGTGCTGCTTCATAATTGCCCAGTACTTCTCGATGGGGCGGAGCTCCGGAGTGTTGGGAGGGTTGAACATTTTCGGCACGAAATTGACCATATTGTCCGCATACCACTTCAGCACGTCCTTGGAGTAGTGGCATGAGGCCAAATCCGGCCAGAAGATTGTTGGGACGTTGTGTGCCTTCAGAAGAGGAAGCAGCCGCTTCTGGAGGCACTCTTTTATGTACACCTGTCCGTTCATCGTGTCCTGGGTCACGAAAGGTGCACTCCGCTTCCCGCACGTGCAGATGGCTTGCCAAACAAGGAATTTCTTCGCAAATTTGGACATCTTCTGAGTGCCGACATGTTCCGGAACGCTGAACTTATCCTTGGCCGTGAAAAACAGGTTGCCGGGATCTGTTTGAAGTCGGCCTTCACATATGTTTCGTCGTCCATGATGCAGCATTCAACTTTCGTCAGCATGTTGAGGTACAACTTCCTGGCACGGGTTTTGGCGGACTTGTTCTGCTTCTCGTCGCGATTAGGGGCCTTTTGTACCTTGAACGTTCGAAGCCCAGCCTTAGTTTTGGCCTTCTGGACAAAACTTCGGCTTAGGTGCAGCTTCTTAGCCACATCCCGAACGGAGGCGTTCGGATTTCGGTTGAAGGCCCCAACTACGCGGTTGTGATTTTTGGTGTTGTACGGAATACTTTTTCCTTCACTTCTGGGCTTCCGATCGGTGGTCAACCGTTCCTCGAACCGCTTAATCACTCGCGACACCGTGGAATTCGCGATTCCCAACGTTTTAGCGATGGAACGATGCGAGAGATCCTTGTTCTCGTGATGAATGCGCATGATTTTATCACGCACGAGCTGTTTTTTCGACTCCATTTCCGCGAGTTTTGATCACAGGACTTTAAAACTTGCAGGATGTAAATAATGCACTATGAACTAAATCCAAATTTTCAATAAATTCTACCCAACGGTTAAAAAGCAATTTCATAGTGTGGCAATTTCATCGTGGACACCCTTTATTGTGTAACTGTATATGCTATGTTATGCTATAAAAAGCATCTAAAGTTCCTATTCCTAAAGTTTCCAATTTTCACTTAGATGCTACTAGACTTGGTAATATTTTTTGCGTGTATGCGTCGAGCATCGGCTGTGAGCGGTTGTGTCGATGCTTTGTTGTTTTGTTACCGGACATAGCGCGTTAACTATTGTTCGGTGGCAGGAGAAATTGAGAGAAAACATAAAACACACAATAAAGCTACTTCCCGGTGAGATAGGGTGGTTCGACACGTGAGGTGCGCGGTGTGGGGATCATAGTTAATTGTGATCCATACTCTTGATTCACCATACTCGGCGTGTCACCATATCTTAGAACAAGTAAACCAATATACCAACTTATTAGTGACTCCAAGAGCTTCCTCATAGTTTGTATAAATCGATCTACAAAGGCTCTCAAATCAATGAAAAACCTACATTATCAGATCACTTGACAGCTTATCGTTTACCAAAACGAATCCTGATGTCACCCAATCTTCTTATCCAACATCTCAGTGATTTCTCGTGGAAGTGCAGAGGTATACTCGTTTTTTTCCAATAAAACGAGTATCACGTCTACACTGATCTGACAATAACGCAGTAGCAACTTTGGGCGGTCAGTCGAGCTCATGCTCATCAGGCTTGGTAATATTATTTGCATGGTATGCTGGCCAGTACAATCATTTTTCGATCTGTAGGTAACAAGGCTATCAGTGTATGTTACAATTAATGAAAGTGATCCAGTGAGAAGGAAGGACATTTTACAAGTTGAGCGGTAATTGCTAAGTGATGAGATTAATGTAGAAACATCTGCCCTGTTTCTCATTCGGCCGGTATAAAATATCAAATCCCGAAACGAATGATCCAGCACCCGACTCGATTTTCTCAACGAAAATCCCATCTCCTCTGCAGACAACGACGTATGACTCATCGTCTGCAACATCATCGCCATCACCGTCATGACCAGCAACATCCCTGAAGCAAAAAGTTCATGGGCCGGTCTGCGAAATGAAAAAAAAAAGTTGCTCTTACTCGGCGCAGCGCAGAATCAACAGCCGACGAAGCGAGACCGAATGAAGAGCAAATCATTGCCGAACTGGCTTTGTAGCAACGACTGAACCGGCGCGCTGCGATGGTCGGAGATCACCACATGTTGCTCGCTTTCCGTAGAATTCCAGTTGGTACGTGCGGATTCCGGTTTCTGAACGAAGTCGGTAGCCTCGTTTGTGTAACTGCTCTTTCTTTTCGCCGAAGATCTCTTTGTAAGATCGTAGAAGAAGATCTTCCGCCATGCCAGACGGACCATAAATTGGCTCAATTCTCAATTCTCGCCGTCCGTCCGTCGGTCGGAAGCGCATTCGTTTCGCGGCTCATCCCAACAACGACCCACCATGGAACGAAACGAAATCGTTGGTTTCGATAGTTTGAATTATTCATCGCTGTTGGTTTGATTTTGGCTGTTTTTTTTTTCATTCGGTTTTAATCCTGTGATTGCAGAAAGGAAGGTAGAAATGAATTTTTAATGCAATTGAGAGGCAATAAAGAGCCGGACAGTGACACTGCCGGTTTGGTACAGTTTTCTTCGTGGGTTCGTTGGAACGGAAAAGGAGGACGATAAAAGTCCAGTTTGCCCACACAAACCAGCCTGGCGGTGAAGACTTGTGAAAACGGTTCAACTGGGACGGAGAGAATATATTTAATGATAGCTGCAGCGGCAGATCTTCGTAATGACCCCGCACACAACCGAGCGCGCGCGCGAGATAAAGTGGCTGGTAGGTCTACAACTTTCACTGCCGGATCGAATCGCCTTGGGGCATGATGGGCTTTTACTTTGTACGGTACTACAAACGGGTAAAACGCGTTGATTGTTGGGATGCGCAAATAGAATACTTTTTCTTGGGCGCCTACGACACAAAAGCTCAATCAAGTCCGCACCCCCACTCGTCAGCTAATTTCTGCGGGGAATTCCTCCGTTTCCCGCTAATCATATTTCGCTGATAAGAAAATTACGCCATCGGCAAACAGGAAATCCTCTTTTCCCGATTCTCGTACGAGTCCAAGGTTTTGAATCAAAGTGCACTCATGCAAAACGGCGCAGCTTTTTGCATACGTTTTCCGAAGATGTAATTGCGATGCAAAGCTCTCTCTCTCTCTATCTCGTTCTATCCCATTATAGGAGTGTCTTGCCTAGGCATGGCCACCGTAATGATAATGATCATGCAAAATGCAAATAAATCGCACCTTTTGCTACGCCGGGCGGGTTATGGCATTTGAGTGATATCAGATATTCAAATGGATCGATTATAGTGTCGTCGTAGGGTAATTTGCGTTAGGTTGTGATTTAAGTGGGCCTAAACTCGCAGCGAACGGTGATGATGATGATGATGATGATACAGGCACTTTGGAGAGAATCATCGAAGTGTGAAGCTAATGTGGGGATTCATTGTTTTGTCTACTAAGAGTAGTGACGTGCCTTCCTAATGACGATGTTCGAATTGAGTCATGATCGGGTGTATGTGAGACTTATAGTTAGAGATGTTCAAACCGAACGTGATATTGTAAAGAAGTCGAGATAGGGGTGCACTTTGCAACCATTTCAGAACAGACACTGTTAGGTAGCGCAAACTGGTGCACTTAAATGTCTAACTAACAGCTGTTTAATCACGCTTTCTGTGATGTTTAGTCATAACCATTTTTTTATTATTATACAATTATATAGGTGTTCTACCTATTTCCATCCGAAAAGCATTAAACAATTTTATAAATGTACATGTAACAATATATGATGTGATGATATTGATGATGATGATGATGATGTGAGCTCCAATCTAATGTAGCAAGGCAACTGCCTATAGCACTGGACTGTTTTAATTAAACGATTTAATCAAAGATGTACTGTGGTAAATGTTTCATCATATTCCTGTATGAATGGCCAAAAACGTAGTGTGGCCCAGAAGCAGATACAATTACGCGTAACCCAAAGCTACAGGGGTCAAGAGAGAATCTCCTTCCAGAAACAAGTTCGCAGAAACCACACCAAAATCGAACCCTCGCCTAGTAAAGAGTCCCACTAAGGTCTGTATCCACATTAATTCGGACACCTTCAAATCATTGTAACTTTTGAAATATTGCACGTAGGAATGAAAAATTTCACTGTGGTATAGCTGAGAGTCTATGATGAAAAAGACTATGATTCCCGTATTCAAGATGGATACGAAAGAAAAACAAGTGCGCGAGCGAATTTTGTACAGGCGTACGGCAAATCCTGACTTGTCAATTCGGGACCTTGCGAAAACATTGGATTTGCCTAAATCCACTGTTCACGATGTGCTCAAATCATTTTCGGAACGTTTGACGATGGAGAGGAAACCAAGAAGGGACAAAACCATTGGACGCGCTGATCCTGTCATGGACCGAAAGGTGAAAAGCATATTAACGAAAAACCCAAATCTCTCCATTCGAACGGTGGCTCGTAAAATTGGGATGTCGCCTGGTTTCGTCCAAAAATCAAAACAACGTTTAGGACTTAAGTTGTATAAAGTAAAAACAGTTCCAAATCGCAACGACAAACATAACTTGGCAGCAAAATCACGGGTTGGACGTTTGTACTGCGCATATTTGACGAAGTTTTCATACGTTGTTATGGACGATGAAACTTATGTCCTGGAGGATTTCAAGCAACTTCCAGGGCTGGCTTTTTATTCTGCTATGGCCAGAAATGCTACAGCTGAGCATTTCAGAACGAAGAAGGCATCGAAATTTCCCAAAAAATACCTTGTGTGGCAAGCAATTTACACGTGTGGCAAAAAGAGTAAATCTTTCGTCACTACAGGCACAATCAACTAGGAGATCTATCAGAAAGAGCGTCTGTAGAAGCGATTGCTACCCTTCATCAAAAGTCACAAAGAAAAACCTTTGTTCTGGCCCGATTTGGCATCATGCCACTATGCTAAAACTGTGATGGAGTGGTACCAAGCAAGTCAAATGAACATTGTACCAAAAACCTCAAACCCTCCAAATTTCCCAGAGCTACGACCAATCGAGAGATATTGGGCTCTGATGAAGCGGAAGTTTTCTGGAAAGAAGCAAACACATCAAACACTTCCAGCAAATTTGGACAAAGACGGCTTCTACGATTTCTGAAGGGTCTGTACAAACCCTAATGGACGGAGTTAAGCGCAAAGTTCGAAAATTTTATGCAAATGCCGAATAACTATGTTTTGTCTTCACGAATTGTTAAAACACATCCCATGAATCTGAAATAAACAACTACGACATTATATGCGAAATTTATGTTTTATTCATGTTTTGAGGTGTCCGGATTATTGCGGATACAGACCTTAGATGGGGATAAGAGCCCGTCCTTTATTCACGAAATGTTAACAACAGGAAGTTGGCAGTCCACTCTTCGTATCCGAAACGCTTCAATCGGGTGCTCTGGTGGTCCCTCCCTTCATCCCAACATATAATGTTGGGAAAAATTCAGAGAAACAATATGATTTTCTTACCATGATATTGAAATCACCTTACCATGAAGCTTCTGTTAGACAATTTAACTGAAAGTTAGGTTAGGGTTATATACAGTTCAACACTTACTGCTTCAACCTCCCTTTGATACAGGGTCCAGATTGTCGTCTCGGTGTTTCTGCTTTTGAAAAGCTGACTTTATTAGCGCATATCGCGACGCACAATGTGTCATATGGCACCGCTCGCGGCAATGGGTCAGGTAAGAGAACAAGAGAAAGGAGAGAACCATTAGTAACTGGTAACATGCTATGCGCATGTGAGATTTTCATGATGATATTCTCACAACGGCCGCTCAGAATGGTTCGACGGATGCTTATGAGAGATTCCCCATGAGTTTCCACCCGTTCACTCACTTCCACCACGTTTAGTTATAGAAGACAAGAAACCAGAGCTCGAAAAAAATGACAGCCGTCGTGAACGATGAGTAAAAAAAATATTCAGTAGGTACAATTTTCGCTCCCTTCATTTCGTTCTATCAGTCACGCAATATATTCGTGTTTACTATTTTGCTATGCTCAGTCATTCCGTTGTCCTTGTGCTCCACACAACTCATTCACACCACAGCAAAGGACACGGCTATTCAAGCCTTCAAGAGATTTTGGTTGCTTGACTGAATGTTCTCTTAACCAGTCATTCATTTTCGCGTTCGTGAGTGATTTTTTCTGCCACAGGATTTCAAGTATTCCCGAACATGGCTGAAGGCAAAGGAAGCCAACAGGCTGCAGGATCGCATTCTAGAAGTTTTGGTTTTTTTCACTTCATTGATTCTCCAAATGAATGACTGTTCTTCCGTCTTCACGGTAGAACGTTGAAATTGAATGAGTTGTTTGCACTTACGTACATTCACTGCTTTCCGGAACGAATGAATGATCAAAGTAAAGTAACACAAAACAAATTGACTCATCTTGCACAAGAGATTCATGAAGGCAAATTTGTGTTTACTTCATGTTCGCTAAGAACAGTGCGTTATGACTAATATTTTAACTCAGTCAGGGTGCAATTTGAGAATTGAATATGATATTTTTAAGCTCTGCAAGAAACATTTTACTCCGTGTTACTTTTTTGAATATCAGGGCCATGATCCCCCATCGCATCTTCAAGTGATCATTACAGGCTGTCCATCCGGTTCAGGCACTTTTGAATGTTGATGAGCTAAGCAATTGAATTTCCTTTTATTTGTGACAAATAATGGTGTATTTATCAATCTTCCAACAGATGTGATCATTACTTGTACTATTTTACTCCTCACACGTTCCTCATTGGCCTTGTTTTTTCTCTGAAAAACTAGCAGCTAGATGAATACTTGCAGCATTCATTGTTCGTTTCTTCACGCCATACGCTAAGGAGTATTTCATATCTGCTTTAAGAAGACGCATGGAAAACACGCAGTCTTCAGTAAGTTTCAAAACAACCCCGAAATGAATAGTCGGAAACATAGTTAAACAGAATGCTCCGTTCGATGTACAGAACAAAAAAAAATCATAAACGGTGCTTGGGAGCATCTAGACTGAGGAGGTTAAGTGATGCTCCATTTATCTCAAACGGTTGGGACACAACTTTAGTCCTAGTCCCATATGACTTTTTGTTATAACAAGTGAAAACACAAAGAAAATGATCATAACGTTGGTGTATCTTTCTCACAGGTATACTGGCGGTTTTGCTTTTTACGTCAAAGAATCAGTTCAATTCAATATTTGTCTCAAAGATGTAATTGATGGTAACTTTCTTGGGTATAACAAATGTACGTGGCATGAAGATGGGTAATTATGGTGTTTGGAATTATTCTCCTAGTTCTAGTGAACTGCATTTTATTGACATTTTAGAGAACTGACTTGAGGTATTGATTCGAGTGAATTGAATATATTGGCTGGTGACTTTAATATTAATTGGCGTGATAAGAATATTTCGAATCATTTGAAGCATTTAGCTAACTTTTTCAATTTAAGACAAACTGTAGATGAATACACGAATCTCCAGGCACAGCATAGTAGAACTTCAATTGATCATGTTTATTCTAACCTTAATTCTGTTCGTTAAGTTGTCGTTACTGATTTGAAAATAACCAATCATGAGACAGTAGGGATTAACGTAATGGAGAATAACTTAAATAATAGCGATGCTTATGTGAAATTGATGTGCTGGAGTAAATATTCAAAACCGGCTGTTTATAACTTTGTTGAGAGAAGCGTGGATTTTCTAATCGCGACAGGTAGTTTAGATGAGCCTGCAGCTGTACTTGCAAATACTTTGAAAACGTGTAAAAATCATCTAGGTGAACAAAAATTTGATTTTTTTGAAGAACTCGAACAGCTGGTACAATTTGGATCTTTTGTGTCTTAAACGCAAATGGGACAAATTGTACAATTTTTTTTTGTAGATCTAATAGTGATAATCATTGGAAAAAGTACACAATCTGGCGGAATAAATATTAACAATCCATTAAAACAACTCGTTGTGAATCGCAGAGGAAAATTGATCAGCATCTAAACAATAGCAAAGAGATATTGAAAATTATGAAATCCTTATTCTATTATACATTTCTAATTTTGTTTTTATTGCGTACAGTGCGCCAAATTAAATTATAATGTTTTTGAATAAGAAATATCTTCCCAACAAAATAGGATCCCAGTAGTGAACAGTAATTTTTGAACAAAAGATGTGAAGATTAAGTATCGATAGGTCCGATAGCGTTCGGCAGGTTTTTGAAATTGAATAGAAGTAGTTTGATATTGAGCGTAGGCCTACTTGGACCTCGCGTGCAGACAAAGCAAGCTTAACGGGAAGTTATATACAGCGTCTTCGTTCTTGGTAACAGCGATATTGTTTGGTGCTTTAAAGCCTTTCCTACACCGCTAGTCGTCATTTTTAATTTCGAAGGGCAACCTCGTGAAGTTGTCCAGCGTGTTTTTAGTGTTTCTGTCATCTGAGTGTTTCTGAGGACACGAGACACTGAAGAAGTCTGCACATTGTAGACGAAATACGCGTATCTGTCGAAGATAAGCAAAGGTAGTTGGAATTAAATGGAGATTACTAATTTTTCTTCTAATTTATAGTTACAAGTATTCCACAAAACAGCTCAAACCCTATAGGATTCAAAAACGGTTGTTTATTTCACAATAATAGAGATATATCTACATAAGAAACAGTTGATTAAGATGTTGGTGACACTTATCGTTGGAGTTTCCTACATTGTGTTGCGTTCTTTTTGGGGTCTAATTCGCTTGGGAACCACAGTATTTATATGATCGACATTCGGGTTGCTTTCTTCGCTACGATGCATGCACTGTACAATAAGAAGCCATTCACCATCAAATTCAAACTAAATTGCAATCACAAAACTATACTTATATTAATATGCGACGGAGACAAACGCGTCAAACCCGTACCATGTAAAAAATCTAACAACAGACTATTGAACCTTTTACTTAAATAGTCAAGCAGCCGAGTGCATGCGGTGCTTACAGATCAACCGGGCGAACGGAGCGAAAACATATTTCGCATATGTTGTGCGGGAGCTGCTGTCAAAGAGCCTACAAGTTGCCCAATCAGCTCGAACAGATGTTAATACCCCTCTCTGTAAAATTGTCGAACTTTCTGTGGTGCACTCACCATCAGGTTCCGTATGGTATCTTCAGATACGTCCGCCGTGATGATTCTCCACCTTCTCTTGAAATCATCGGTACCATTTGCTTTCTTCTTAGTTTCGGAGAGTTTCCGCTTAACTAGAGCCCGATACTTCTCTATTGGGCAAAGTTCTGGACCAACGTATTTGACAAGAGGCCAAAAAAGAGCTGAAGAGACGTGGCTTCTGATAAACGGTAGCAACCGCTTTTGCAGACATTCTTTCTCGTGCACATCCTTGTTGATAGACCCGGTAGACCCGAAACTTTTAGATTTTTGACCACAATTACATATGGCTTGCCAAATCAAATACTTATTTGTCTGGAAATGCACGGCAACAACGTTCCTTTGCATTGCTGTATAAAAAGTGATACCCAAAAGCTGTTCAAAGTCTACGAGTACCTTGTTTCGTCATCCATTATGATACAAGAAAATGTTTGCAATTAATTGGTGTAAAGCTCATTATCACGACTTTTGATAAATTTACTTGTCATCACGGTTGGGCACCTTTTTCATTTCGTACGCCTTCAGTTCTTGCTTCTACTTCACTTCTTGTACGTATGATTTTGACTTCCCAACTTTGCGAGCCACATTTCGCACAGAAAGATTGGGACTTTTCTCAATAATGGCTACCACCTTCTTGTCCATTTGTAGGGAGCATACTTTTCGATTTGTTCCTCTTCCAACCTTCCGATCCACAGTTAAGCGCTGGTCAAATGACTTGCAAATTCAAAACACGGTTCTTTTCGGTAGTTTCCGTTTCTTGGCAAGATCGCGTTCCGATGAAAATGAGTTTGCACATTTCCACGAGATTCGACGCCATTTTAGTGAATGTAACAAGAATGTAAACATGTTGTACCACGAAATAAAGTGGAGGGTTTCACCTGAAAGAAAAATGTCCGAAATTTAACGTGGACAGGCTTTATCAAGAAATTATGAAAAATGGTAAACCAATCAATTGCTAATTTCTGACATTTCTTGATTTGAAGCGGTATTTTTTAAATAAAATTTGTTGTGCGCTTATAGGAATTTCTACCCGAAATATGTGATTTCTTTTTTCTCAATCACTAAACATAATAAGAACAACCCCTTATGGTGCACTTATCTTATTATTTCAATACCTTTTATTTACCATATTCATGTTTTGCAAACAACCTTAACTTGGACCAAACGGTAAAAATCCAATGTGTACTTATTGGAGTGTTCCTCACTGTAGGTGCTGCAATGCAACAAATACAAGGAAGCAATGTCCACTTGGAATTTTGTTTTCTCCGACGGCTGATATCAACCAGAAAATGAGAAAAGGCTTCGTAAAAGGCTATTGTTTGCTGGCCAAACCAACAACATTAAGAATCAGTAAAAGTCCTTTTTTGGTCCTGGATTGATAATTGTAGTCAAAGATTCTAGCGTATCAAATCTGGGGTATTTCGTAACAGCCCTGAATTCACAGCTATTTACTGTTTCTTTTCTTAATGTATACAATGTACTTGCTATCTAGGAGCATATAAAGTTTGCAAAACCTGCTCTACCACCGCAGACCAGCATTTACAGCTTACGAATAAAATCACAAAAGGACAAAGTGCACCATGACAGTGCATTTCTCCTACCAGAATCTTTTCATTTTCCTTCATTCTTTAATGTACCAGTGCAAGGTCGACTGAACGGGCGTTTGCGTGATGAAAACAAACAAACCTCCTCCCCACAAACACAGTCAAACGAACTTCACATTTTGAAGCTGCATGTCCATATCAAAATAGAAACTATTTACGTACCAAGCAAACGCAAAGCCCCACCTGGCGGGGACCGAAGCTTAGGAACATTACTTGGGATATAGAATCAGCTCCGACGGCGGCGGCATGTGTAATATGGTAAAGGGCTCGAGTTTCCATTCAGTTTATTGATCGATCAGCGCCCTTGAAAAAATAAAATAAAAACAAGTTGTTACCGCAGTTGCAGCCGAGTGACTCGATACCCCTGCTATTAAGCTACGCAATTGTTTGGTACCTTTCTGAAATGAAATCAATACCCCGAGTGCGGTGCGGTTCATTGCCTATCGTCACCTTGGTGGCAGATTGCAAAATCAAAATATTGGTCGGGTTGCAGAAACGTTATCTAACGCACCCGGACCAGTTCCTTGCTTAGTTGGGCAGTGTTTGTGAGTGCTCGAGAGAGAGAAAAAAAACTTTCAACGTTCATCGTCGCGATTTTATCGGAGCCCAGATTGTTACTGCTATCTATAACTATACTCGTGTGTCAACAACTCGAGTTGATTCCAAGACGGGGCAAAAAGAAACGACAGAACGGGAGAACGTTCGATGGAATTTGGAGCTTGTTTGTGCATCCAATTATTACACAAGTTTGCCCGGTAGGTCGGCGCCGCTCCGTGCAATTGAGACATCTTGATTTACCTAAGGAACGGCTGGTGAGCTTCGCCTAACGTAGATTGTACTCGTAGCAGAACTGGCTAGCGTGAATCAGTTTCGATCAGAATTCAGCCGTAACAACAGCATTTGTTCTCTCTTAGGCGTATCAATAAGCATTGCGAATTAACTTCTCATTTGGCTGCGGAAGATAAGTCCGTGGATCAACCATTCAAACGTCTGGAATCAACACCTGCTCTTTGATCCCAGAGTTTGAACAATTTCGCGTATCATCTCAATTTACTCTCAGTCGTGCTAATTGATTCAATGCAACTGGAACAATTGAGGCACTCCCATTTGCCGTTGCGCGCTAATAGTTTAGTCTACAGCGAGATTGGGATCAAAGATCAATTGAAATGCGTAGTAAAGTACGACACACTCAACGACGACGACGACGACGACGACAACGTTAGACGTACGTAAGCTAATTTATCGAGAGAGCGATCGTCATTGTCGCCATGCTCGATCGCGACTTTGTTTTGATGGGTTAGACTTGATCTTGCTGTTGTCGGCCGGTGTGATTTCGGTTTCGAAAATAAATACTAACGTCATCCCATCGTGAGTTCTGTCGCAAATAAAAACAGCAAACGGGTGTGGTCGGATAAGGAATGCAAATTTCATTCAGAGCTGCTCGTTTCGTGCGTCGATTGTTGTGTTTTTTCTTTTGGTCTGCGCTCTCCGTCACTTTGTTGTGGTTTGCGTGATCGTTGTGTGTGGGAGGCTCGGCTATCATTTGAAATTATGCGAGCATTTATTTTTAGCATAAACAAAAACAGGAAAAACATTATTGATTTGCGCAGAGAGAATTTTAAATTTACCTCAAGAAAAATGTCTGAAAATAACCACTGCACATAGGATGCCTTTGGGTAAACGCACCTGTTTTACTTGCTCCTTGACAACTGACGTTGCATTTTGATTAATGGTGTGATTTCAATCATGCGTAGTTTGTGTTATTGTTGTTTTGATATAGGAAATAATGAGTACTTATGTCCAATTAATATACTCTAGAATTCTTCCCAACAGCTCAGATCTTTGACTGCTTTTTCTGGTTCCATCGACTTACTTAACAAATTTAAAATTTGTGAAGTCTTTGAATCTGTACCAGGAGGACCAATTATCGTGTACCATTCATCTCAGCTCGACATCTCAGTACCAGCACTATCAGCACTGGCTTGCTTCCGTCGACCTCACCATGAGCCATTTGGCTGCTTCTCGTTGCACAGTGATTCCAAGGTGGAAAAAAGTCGAAAAATAAACTTGCTCATTTTACATTAAATATATTTTCCTAATTCTGTGCAGTATTTTAAATTTCTTTTTCAAAAATTTTACGAAGATTGGATGAACATTGTGCTTTCTATTATTTTTCAAAGTATGGGCCCTACATGGTCGTGGTTTTTTACTCCTATAGAAAGTGTATGGAGAATCGGAAAAAAATGTCAACGAAGTTTTCAAATGTGAGCACACATGCGCACATATACCACTATAGGCTTATTTTGAAGATGTATCTGAAGATGTAAACTTGCGCAAATACGGTTATGGGAGGCTAGAGTCCTGGTCCTGGAATATCTGGGTAGTGTATGTGTGTAACAAAACTTCTAACTCAGTTTCCCAAGCAACTACTGAACCGATTTGAATGAAACAACCGCCAGATTAAAGGTACTGTAGTTCTAAACTTTTTGGACGTTCTTGAATTATTGTAATCGATTCACTGGTTTCAGAAATTTCCCCAGAAGAAGCGGCCAGTTTTGACCTAAGATCCAAACCCATCATGCGGCACCTCAAATTACATGAGAATTCAAAAATAAGTCCAATGGTCATAATATCAAAAGTCCAGAACTACATTGGCCTCATCCGGGTTTATGTTTCGGCTACTCCCGGGAAAGGGGCCAGATTCAGATTTGTATCAAACTCCATCATGTGGCACATCAGATAACATGAGAACTCAAAAATAAGTGCAATGGTGATGACATCTAGTTTCCAGGACCATAATTACCACATCCGGGTTCTTATTCCTAGAACTCTCAGGAAAGTTCTCGATAAATTTAAGTGTTTGTTTTACAATAAATTTACGTGTAATGTAAGGCTGATTACACTCTAGTAACCAATCTTTCGGATCATCCGGAATATGCGGAATATATGAAGAGTTGTATATCACTTTCGTTCTAGAATGACACGATTTTTACCATACATTTTTACAAAGGAAAAATATAGATTGCTTAGAAAACCGATTGCTGATGCAATGGTCGGGATCTTTAAAGAAAAACGATCCTGCATCCTGGCTCCTTGAAAAGATGCACTGCAAAGAAATAAATTTCAGTTATTGTTCTCATTTCATATGTTAAATTTACTTCACCATGTTTGCTGCGTTGTAGAAAGTATGCGGATGAAGTTTTGTTATTGTTTATCTTCAAGAAATTGATAATTAAAACCCAAAAAAATGCAATATTGACAAGCTAAGTTGAATAGTATATTTATTTATTATCACCGTCTTCGATAAAAACTATCGTACAGACTGAACTACTTAATACTAGTTTTCAATAACTTAAAGTCTAAACAATGCTACTTATTCGGTTTTATAAAACATTTTTGGATATATCGAAGTCGAATTCGTCACATACTGAATTAAAAGTGCGAAGGCACGAATCTAACGGATTATTATATCCATAGTTAGTGCGGTGATAAGGAACAGCAAGCATCGGATAATTTCGAAGTCGACGAGGAGGAACGTTCAGTGAAATCTGCTCAAGCAGCGCAGGGCAGTCAATAACGCCGATTAGGATGTCAAAAACCAGCAGACGCTGCATTTTAATACGCCTGACAGTCATTAGTTCCAAATTTATTAGTTTGCAACGGTCCGAGCACGGAGGGAGATTGTCCGGGTCATTCCAAGGAAGTGAACGAAGTGCGAAACGAACGAACTTCTTCTGTATGCGTTCAATGGAAACGATGGGTGCCACATAACAAGGAGACCAAACGGGGGCCGTATACTCAAGGATGCTCCGTACCAAACTGCAATATAGTGATTTTAAAGCGTAGATGTCGTTGAACTCAGAGGCGTGCCGTCGGATTAGCCCTAACACTGAGAAGGCTTTAGCAGTCGTGATTCCCACATGCTGATTGAACTGTAGCTTGGCATCGATGGTAACTCCCAGGTCGCAGATTGAAGCCACACGATCCAGATGCGCTGACCCCATGCTGTACTGGTGATGAGCGGGATTGTTGGAGCGAGTGAAGGATATAACTTTGCATTTATCGTTATTAACACGCATGCCATATCCTCTTGTAAGGCAAAACAGTCGCGTGGAGAACATATTACACGAAAAAATTTGAGATCATCGGCGAACGATAATTTGAAGCACGAGAGGCACAAGCACAAATCGTTAACGAAGATGTTAAATAACAGCGGGCCCAATACGCTGCCTTGGGGTACTCCTGACGTGATGTTGAGTTGACGAGATCTTGATGAATTGACCACTACGTGCGCGGTGCGGCCAGAAAGATATGTAAAAAGCCACTTCGTTAGCCAGTCAGGAAAGCCGATGCGTTTGAATTTGTCAATTATCAAAATATGAGGAACTGTGTCGAATGCTTTAGCAAAATCGACATACACCGCGTCCACTTGCCTTCCCAATTCAATTTCTCGTGACAGTGAGGTAACGTAGCACATCAAGTTTGTTGTTGTTGAGCGACGTTTCATGAAGCCGTGTTGATTTTCAGAAATTAATGGCGCGGCTACTGTGTAGAGAACATTGTGCATCAGCTTTTCGAAAACTTTACTTAAACAACACAGAATGGAAACACCACGATAGTTTGTGACTCGGTTGACGTTTCCTGACTTATGGATGGGGACGATAGAAGCATTCTTCCAAACGGAAGGAAATGTTTTCTCGCTAAGCGATCGGTTGAATAAAATTGTGACAGGGGCTGCGAGGCTCATAGCACACTTTTTCAGGAGTAGTGGTGGTATGCCGTCTGTTCCGGATCCTTTCTTGGAGTCGAGATTGTAAATGACCTTCAGTACTTCATCAGAGGAGAATTGGATGACGGGAAAGTTAATGTTGTGCGAAGAAATATGCGCGAAGCAATTGTGACGAGGTACAGGACACGACTTACTGAACACATTCTCGAAGAATTCGGCGAAGAGATTAGCAGCTTCTGCGTTAGAGCTAGCATGAGCCTTCTCGTATGTAATGTTGCAAGGGATACTAGCAGAGGATCTCAGTTTTCTAACGAAACCCCAGAAACGTGTTGGTTCCTGTTTGATGCTTGCTTGAATCTCGGATAAATATTCGTCGTGAGTGGATTGCAAAACAGATTTGAATGTAGTCTCAACTTCTCTTAGAATGGTTTTGTCGGCTTTCAATTTCGAGAGGAAATAGTGATTGCGTGCCTTCCTGAGTAAGTTGCGAAGATGTCGCAACTCAACGGTCCACCACGGTTTGTTGAAATTTGAGTTAACCGCACGTCGTTTGCGCGGTACAAAAATGCTGCAAATTTCGAAGAGCTTGTCGTAAAATGCTACAGATGTTTCATCGATCGTTACGATCCTCGCGAGAAAGCTCCAATCAACCTCTCCAAACGCTATATTCAACTGATCGAAATCACACCTGTTAAAATCGTAGCCAAAACTGTCAACGTCGTCGATTGAAGTCGGAATAGCGTCGCCCACGTCAAATAGCAAAACGAACGGCGCATGATGGTTGTCAATTGGTAAAAGTGGTGCAGGAGGTTCAACTAGATCTAAAAGTTCTGGCAGACATACAAAAACTAGGTCAAGGATTCGACTGTTGATGTTCACGAAGTGATTAACTTGCCGAAGACCGGTAGCGAATAATGCTTCGATGAGAGACTGCTCGTGTTCTGATGAAATGTTAGTAGGGATGTAGCCATTTAACTCTTCGTCCAACTCCCATCGCAAATTTGGGAGGTTGAAGTCACCCAAAGACAAAATGATATCCTTTGCTGACGCACTGTTTACGAGGCTCTGCACTGCATTAGCATGGTCAGAATACCGGTCAGCGGACGAGTTGGGGGGGATATAAATTGTGATGATGTAGAGGGAGCAGTGATCCAGACTCACCCGAACAGCTACTTGCTCCAATTGTTCGCTATTTGACAGTGGAAACGCCTCGCAGCGTAAATGATGCTTCACGGCTATCAGCACACCACCACCTCGTGAGTGATGACTGCTTGCTGCACTGCGATCGCAGCGGAAAAATGTGTAGTCGGGAGAAATCTCTGCGCTTTCGATGTCGTCACGAAGCCAGGTTTCGGTGATAACGAGCAAATCGTAGTCGCAACTAGACAACATCATACGAAGGCGAGCAATTTTGGTGCGCATACCTCGCACATTCTGGTAGTAAACTGATAAGCTGGATCTTGGCCTGGAATCGGAGAGCGATTCATGTCTTGCTGGGCAATTAGCGCAAACGTACTTGCCTGAATTCACGTTTTGGAAGCCCTTTCCCACACCCACGTAGGGCCGGGACGGCTGCTGGTCGGTGGCTGGAGTGGCTCGACTACGGTGGGGGGATTGAGGGCTTCCATAGTGCTGTGTTCGGTGCGTCCCGGTGTTCGGCTCATAAGCTGGGATTGTTAAGATGCGTCGAACAATGCAAAAACGCTGGAAACGGAGGGCGGATCAGGTCTTGAAGGGCAATTAGCGCAAACGTACTTACTTGTATTCACGTTTTGAAAGCCCCTTTCTCCGCACCCACACGTAGGGCCGGGACGGCTGCTGGTCGCTGGCTGGAATGGCTCGACTACGGTGGGGGGATTGAGGGCTTCCAGAGTGCTGTGTTCGGTGCGTCCCGGAGTAAAATCTTGCGGTAGAGTCTTGCTTGTAGTTGCATTGTCACTGTTGGAGTAGCTCTGAGTGCTGCTGGTTATGCGCCTGAATTTGAAGTAGACAGTCTCCGAAATTTTTGGGAGCTGTAGTCCTCGAACTGTCGAAACATTATTCCCTCTGGCCATGTCGAGGGATCAAGTGCGATGTTCTTCAAGGCTGGATCGAGACCAACTTTGAACGAGATAAATGACATGTTGCTTGTGTCAGTACCTCAAGCGACCAGTTTTACCACATCGGGATTGTTTTCCAGTCCTAAGTTTGCCTTAACCATTTCCATAATTGCTTCGTTCGTCACATCAGGTTTAATACGCGAAAAATACAGTCAAAACTTATCAATTGGTTTCATGCTGATAGGTACTGAAACTACGTTTGGGTTGAGGTGCTTTGATCCGGATTGACACTCAGAAGATGTGCGTACCCCTGAATCGAATTCTCGGGGCCGTTTAATGGCACGCATTGATTCACTAGCTGTCGGCCAGCGATTGAGTTTTGGGGACTGTAATGACAGTACCGGCTTGGAAGAGATCTTTTTTATTTCCGTTTGCAGGCTATTAATAGCATCAGTAAGCGAAGTCAGAGGTGATTTTTCATCCGCATGTTTCGTTATATCAGAGATGTGCAATTCAGCTCATTTTAAAGAGCGGATCTGCGCCGATCAGCTCATCGGAATAAATGGATTCTTTTGACTAGCTCTTTTGATTTTGTGTATAAAAGTGACTTTGCTACATAATTATTAGACTCAAAATATGGATAAAATTAAGCTTTAGCAAAAAAAATATTTCACATCTTGTTTTTGGTCTAATCGATTTGAATATGTGATCTGATCACGTGAAGTACAAGATTTCAAGATTTAGCTATTCAAATAACCAACTATAATCGAGATGTTTGATTCGCCACTCAATGAGATTTGACATGTATTTATTGTGTAGAAGGAGATGTTCGCTCATCACCATGAGGCACCAAGAATGAACATTAATGTTTTTGGCTAGAATGAAAGATGTGAAGAGAAAGTGAAAGTTCCGTCAGAGTGTGGCATATCTTTGCCTAACATCCCACCGCGAGGTAGATTGTAGCAAATGTAGGATGTTAGGCAAAGATTGACGTCCATGGTTCGAGTACCATTGGATACATGCCCTTTCGCTCAATTTTCAATAAAACATCTATTAGATTTCCTACCTGCCGCACTCTGACGGAACTTTCACTTTCTCTTCACATCTTTCATTCTAGCCAAAAACATTAATGTTCATTCTTGGTGCCTCATGGTGATGAGCGAACATCTCCTTCTACATCATAATCGTTACTCCTCGCACGGAGAATAAATAACATAACAATTAATGTATGTATTTATTATTTAGTTAAAAAATTAACAAAAGGATTCGACAACATTTTAAGATTGTATAAGGTTGGAATTCGAAAATAAAATGGATTTGAAATTCTAGATTTTCCGAACGTTCTGTATACCCTTCTTTTGTAAAAATGGTAAAAAATGTACACACTTATTGGAATAACTCATTACAACCATTATAATAACTTAACGTTATATCATCTGAATTTCCTTAATTCTAAATTTACATGAAAATTGTAGTCGCCAATTAAATTTGGACATTCCTATAATTGTTTAAGAGATTTTTTTATGTTCATGCTAATTCCTAAAACAATAACTCATTATTTTCCATATACGTTCATACTGAAAAAATTAAAATCCGTTGGTTCAAAAGTTATAATTCTTTGAGAAACATATATTTTTTTGGACCATCCAATTGAAAAGAAACACCCCTATGACCAAATGATTTTTGTTTTAATTGGAACAAACCTACCTAATATTGCAGAAATCTAAGATCCACTTCATCATTTTGGATTTCGAATTGCTGAATTATCAAATTTTACGAATGTTCCGGAACATCCGAAAGACCATGACATGGCTACTTAGATCCGTACATTGTTCTCTACATCGCTTTGCTTCTTACATTTTATGTACAAATGGTTTTGTGGGTTTAATGCGAGACTAATGAATAAACAATTTTATCGGATGTTCCGAATACTCCAGGAGGCCATAAAGTGCCATATCTCGAAAGTGTGGCCCAATACGACAATTTAGATAACATATTTGAAATCAGCGGCTCAAAATTACTAGGAAACACAAAACTTTGCTTTATAAATTCTATTTTTAGACTTTTTGTTCCGCCTTTTGTATGGAATGGAATCACGGTGCGTGGGCTTGAGCCATACCCCGGCGGTGGACCAGTCCTACACCGATGGTGAGTTTTCCGACGGCGAAACATCCCTCGAGGAACATTATCCGCTGCTTCATTCAACCCTAGCTTGATCTTCATGCCATTTTCCATCGCGACACATTCTGGGCCCTGCACAGAAAAAAATAATTAATTAAATAAATAAAAACAAGCGCGTAAAATTTCCCCTCGTGTAATTCCAAGGTAAAGGAGCGTAAAAAACGATATTGTTTGCAATCTTTCACACAACAGGCTAGATTTAGGCGTTATCTGGCTTAAATTTACATGAAATATCCCATTATTTTCCGCCAAATCTAGCATTCCCTTTATGTGCATTAGATAACGCAGAAAATTCAGTGTTTATTTTTATCTGTGTGGGCTAATGTCTTTCCCATTGGTAGCTTCGCATTGAGCCGAACCGTGGGCAGCTCAAAACCAAGGGGAAACCGCGTGCCTGAATCTGTACAGATACTTCCTATAGCAGCCATGACCTGGCCGAAATTGCATCAGGAGTTGATATATGCATAGAGTGTATGTCATTTGATACGAAAAAATAGGTAGCCAGGACCTTTCAGCAAAATAATATCAGACGCACTCAGTGTTGCCAGTTAATGTCAAAATGTTGGTCAATAGTTGTTGAAATTGTAAAAATAAGTAACTACAACTGTCGAGCCTGTATAAAGAAATGATAAACAAACAAGGAAACCTAAACGGACTTAAGATGTCTGCCGCAGATTCAGTTGAAGCTTCTTGTATTCAAAGCACTTTGTACTTCTTAATTATAAAGTGCAGAAGAAGGCTAAACATGAGTATTGGACTTATCAGACAATAACTGATCCATTTAAAGCATTTCAGAGACAGAACTTTTATCTTCATACTACGCCGTATCCTGTCAGTTTGACCGTAATTTTCTCTTACATAACCTTAGATTAACTTTTTGTGCACATTCCCCTTTTTTGACTAAGAAGAGGTTTAAACTTCTATCAGAAGATGCTGCCTACCCGAGAAATTCATTTTTTGTGTTTAAGTTGCCTGGGTAATTGGTTGAAATTCCTGTTTTATTTGTATGAGAGCAAACCCCCCCAAAGTTGGATCGATTCTCTACAACTCCTTGACTGCCGCTTTTCAATACCATCGGCGGTTTTTGATGAAAACTTTTATCAAAACACATATTCCCATTTTCGAAAGTTAATTTTGGGTCGCAAAGACTTCAAAATTATCGTCACGTCGTTTCCAACACATTGTAACACATTTTTTCATCACTACTAAAGCTTATCCACGTTAAATTTCGGACACTTTTCTATCCGTGTAGATTTTGAACTATTTCACGGATCGCTGAAACGTTTTTAACAGCTTAAACCCTCCACTTTATTGCGTGGTACAACATGTTAACATTCTTGTTACAATCAGTAAAATGGTGTCGAATCAAGTGGAAGTGCGCAAACGCATTTTGTACGATCAGCAGCAAAATCCGAATTTATCGGTACGCGATCTTACCAAGAAACTAAGACATCCGAAAGGTACCGTGTTTTGTGTTTGCAAATCATTTGACCAGCGCCTGACTGTGGATCGGAAGATTGGAAGTGGAACAAATCGAAAAGTATGCTCCTGACAAATGGACAAGAAGGTGTTAGCCATTATTGAGAAAAATCCTTATCTATCTGTGTCTCTCAAATAAAGACAACAACCTCCTTTGCCGAGCTTTTCCGGACAAAGAAGCTGTCAAAATTCCCGAAAAAGTATGTAGTTGTGGTCGTAAATCTAAAAGTTTCGTCTCTACCTGCACTATCAATAAAAATGTGTACGAGAAAGAATGTCTGTTTTGGCCTGATTTGGCCTCTTGTTATTATGCGAAATCCGACCTGGAATAGTAACAATCCACCAAACTGTCCAGAATTTGGTCCAATAGAGCAGTACTGGGCTCTAGTTTAGCGGAAACTCTTCAAAACTAAGAAGAAAGCAAATGGTATCGATGATTTCAAGAGAAGATGGAGAATCGTCACGGCGGGCGTATCTGAAGATACTTGACGGAACCTACTGGTAGGTGTACCACAGAAAGTTCGAGAATTTCACAGAAAGAAGGAATTATATCCTCATCAACAGTTTCTTATGTGGATATTACTCTGTTATTGTGAAATAAGCAATCGGTTTTGTTGAAGAATGTGTAATTTTTATTCGCTGCTATTATTTTGGTATCCGAAATTTAACGTGGACAGGCTCTATATCCAGTAGCGAAAAGGGTTTGCGTGATTTCACATGTAACTTATGTGAATTTTCACTAGACACATATTGTTTACTGGATTTTTTAGACCAATTTTCAATGAGGTATTCAGATGAAAGTCACTTAATATTTTACGTAGAAATAACATGCGATTTTTTTTAAGTGTAGAACAGTGAAAAATACCTCTGTTTCCATAACGAAATAATTTACTTAACTTCATCCAAAGATGGTCGTGCCAACACGTATCAGATTTGCCAGAGAATGAATAGTTGGAGAGAATAGTTAAACACAATGTCCTGTTTGGTGTACAGAACAAAAATTTCGTTAACAATGGTCGTTGAGAGCATCTAGTTGAAGCAGGTTAAGTGATGCTCTATTTCTTTTCAAATGTGCTAACAACTAATACAACAAAATAAACACGTGTTTTGGTAGTGGTTTTTGTGGTAAAGAACCAGCAAATAAAACGTATTAAATGCAAAAGCACGGTTTACACACATGCAAACTTCAACTTCATCTTAATCGTGTGGATTTGCAATTGGAATAATTGACTCTATAATTACAAATTCAATCTGAATTTTGTTTACGGTGCAATACAATTTTGTTGTGACAGTACGGTGGAAAAATGATGCATCATCTATGAACTTGCGCATCTGCTTAGATTACCGCTCATTTCGTAGTTGGTTGGCTGGAGCCAACAACACTTCGTAGAGATCCAAACGAATGTGGTTAGCAAACCACTCTCCATGTATTTATATGTTTCGAAGGTGCTTTAGTTTATTTGGCAAAAAACAACGCCAGCCACGTCCTCACTGTTCATAGGGAAGTCGTATTTTCCTTGATTCTAAGCGTGGAATTGCTGCGTACATCACAGATATGCAGAATACAGTTCTCGTCAAATTTATGGCGAATATTTAACATTTGTTGGTTTTAGCCTCAATGAACAACAATTTAGTTACAAACGTAAACCGAACACTGAGGTCGTCGACGAAGTAAAAATTATTAGGAAGTAACGTTACCACTGCATTATTTGGAGTAACATTTACGGCACGTTAAGAAAGGTCGTTGACGATTAGAACACGTTGCCGAAATACGGTCCACGTGACGCACACAACTATGGATTTTTTGATGCAATGAGTTGACTAGTTGGAAGAATAATTTACAAATCTGTTGTCACCACGGCTATGATCTACGCGACACGAGTGGGCGTTCTAATGAAATCTAGTAGAAATCGATCAGAAGTCACGACCGCCAGTTTGTGGAAGGTCCTGAGTCCGCAGCGGCTGAGAAAATTTTGACCAAGTTTTGCATGGTATTCGTTAAAACATTGTCCAATATGGAAGTTACCCATACAAAGATTGGAAGTATCTAGCAAAGAGATAGGGATAGAGATCGTTTGAAGCTGCAGGAGGTTTACGATATCGACAATACTCGACTCCAAGGTCCAAGGACCACCGTACTTTGAAAGCTACAGTCTTAGATCCAGTCCCAACGGAAGTTATTATTTTATCTCCATGAACACAACGGGATGCTTTCAAGGTACTGCACACGATCAACTTCAATCAGCGGAGTCCTGATTCCCCGCACTGATCTGAAAAATAGAATATGAATTATTGAACTGATCCATTGAAAGTTGAAAATCAATCCCATGCTCCATCTATAAGGTTCTCGGCGCAATTAACTGCACTGGTTCTGAGTTGTATTGAGATAGTCTAGCTGATAAAGTGTAAATACAGTATAAACAAGTCCTGACTCCCGTTCCTGATGAGGAATGCTGTAGATTCGGATTTTTCTCGCGTTCCCTTGCCATAGAGAATTGTTGTACTACACGGAAAAAAAACCGTGCCCGGATCCGTGAACTGCAGTCATGAATTCGAGAACAAGCAAAAATACACCGTGAACTGAATCACGTAATCATGAACTAAATCACGTTTTTAGGTAAAAATCCTGAAAACGTGAACTAGTTCACGGTCCGTTTTCATTTTCGTGAACGCTTTTGTTTCTGTGTATCCCCACGGTCTACAATTTCGTGTATTGGTTCTACAAATTAAATTAATAACTCTGATATTGCAATCAGAACACTTAAGTTGCCAGCGGGCAAAAGATTCGCAACTAAACCCAAAAAAAAGTCTTTAAAAAAGAGCAGCAGGTGATTAATGTAATCGACCGACATATCGTACGGCAAAACCTCAATCACAGCAAAGCGCAACGCATAACATAAAAAAAGCCGATTAGCTCATGTTCGTACAAAGCAGTTGCATATACGCGCATACACACACACACACTCAACTGCACAGTACTGCAAACCGCGTTCAGACAAAACATTATGCAACGAGCTCTCTTAACGTGCACGTGCAGCTACGCGTTGGAGCTCTCGCGAAACATTCAACCATAAATCGAGACCACACGGTCTTCGTCATCAATCGATTAAATGTACCGGGAGTTTTTTTTTGTTCCTGGTCAAGAACTGTCGACATTTGACCTAGAAAGGGTGTTTTGTAACCAGGAAGGTGGTAATAACGTTCCTTCGGAATGGTCTTTTGTTTATTCAAAAGTAATGGCTGTAAACACCGAATACAATGCTCTAGAGGGAACACAAACAAAGGAAGTAAATACAAAACGCACTTCAGCACCAGCCGAGTGACCCTTTCACAGCCATATGTTCATCCACTCGATGGTTATTTTGGTGGGCCACTTTTGCGTCTTTGCTTTTCCAGTGTGTGTACGGCCGTTAGGTGCCATGGCAACTGCATTTCTACACACAAAATGCGCCCAATTTTTCTTCTTTTGAGAGGTGGGTGTGAATAGAGGCGCGTGATAACGTTATGGCGTTGTTTTTCTGCTGCTTCAAAATCAGAGTTGTTTGTGCGAGAGTAGCTAAATGTTTGTTTTGTTCGGGTGATGATGATTATGATGTTGATGATGGGTTTTTTGTTGAATTGCCTTTATGTTTTATTAATAGTTTATCCATATCTCAAAAACGGTAGATTTGTAGCTTAGTTAAAAACCCTTTGGCATTAGCATTAGCATTGACGTTTGCACAACTCTTAGATGGAGCTACGATGAGGAGTAATTCGTTGAAGTTAGGGATACTTCACGCAATAATCTCCGCGAAGACACTCCTCGATCGCTCATCTGGCCACATCCATGCAACCGTTGGAGATAGAGAGGATTTGTTATCTACCCTAAGAAGTAGTCTCAGCGTAGTCTTCCATAGATATCCAAGGAAAAAGAAAATGAATAGTCAGAGAGAATAGGTGAACAGAATGCCCTGTTTGGTGTACAGAACAAAACATTATTTAAAAATGGAATGAGCATCTAGTCTAAGAAGGTTAAGTGATGCTCCATTTCTCTTCAAACGGTTGGGACTTAAGCATTAACAATAATCTTAGCTCTCTATGGCTTATGATTATAGCGCCATTACCCTCTCCCTGAAAAAGGTTACGTTAGTTTTAAAACCCTGATAAAATTATTACTCAATTTTGATTATTTTAAGTAGAAGAGGTAAACGGTTTCTGGCTTGCGATAGAGTTTGACTATCCCAAATATGGTTGCGGTGGCGATATTAAAATTGTCCTAGTTAGTAGCATTGTTCAAAGTTCCGTTTCAGCAATCAATTTAAAAACCTCATCCCTCTTTTGAGTTTAGGTATTTTCAACACACAGTACGGTAATATAAAATGAAATTATGGATCCAATACGTCGAAAACATCAGCAAATCGTTTAATAGACAAACTATTAACGAAAGAGAAAGTCGACGAAGAGAATATCTCAATGTTACTTAGGACCTAATGCATTGTTCAGCTTGAATTGACAAGAGGCTAACAGATCAATCCGTAGTCGATTTAATCTAGCAAAGAAAAAAATATCACAAATTGGATACAAAAATGAAGTAGTTATGAACGTGTTTTTCATATTTGGAATGATCTCACAAATTCTACTCTTCGATCAAATATAACTTCTTGAAATATTACCCACCACGAAATTGGTGGAAGGGGTGATTATCTTCAGTTCCTCGAATGCCCCGCACTTCCAAGATCTTGCTCTACGTTCTTCTCCTCCATTCGCCGTTTCCGCGTTGAAATAAAACATCCAAGTGTTTGCAACTCCTCCTCGGGCATTTCTACGTTCGTGTTCTTAGAAAACTGACCTGAAGTCTTGTAATCTAGCAACCGCCAGCAACCGTCTTAAATGTTCATCCGTCAATGTCTACGTTGTCATCAAGGCAGGTATACTGGTTGGATTTATTGAAAGTCGGGGAACGTGTGTGATGGTCACTAAATTTATTCGTATGAATCGTCACAACGATAGCCATTCGTATCTTTCGCATCTTCTCCTGCTTGCTTAATGTTGTATTCGGAAGCAGTTTGATTCGCAGACGACAAATCCAGAGCAATTTGCAATTAGGGCGAACATGCCAAATGTACACAAAATGTTTTTTCAATGCAATGCATAATTATTACCACTAAATAATTAGCTTTAAACTTTTTGTCCTGATGTTGTCCTGTTATTCATAAAGTATTGTTTTTGCAAAGGGCGTAGTGTTATTGTATTATCAAAACAGTTTACGACACAATTTACGCCATAGTGACTGTTGACAAAGTAAAAGGCACTACTGACAAAATAATCTAAACAGCGGCGAAAAGTGGAAGACGAAATTTGGGAAAATATCAAAAATAGGCAAATAGTATTGGGCGATACTTATTTTTCGAGTACCTGGCATCGAAAGCTCTCAATTACTAACTGTGGATGTGCATTTAGAACACTAAGTTGAGAGCAAGCAATAAGCTTGAAACCCTAAGGAAGTGTGCTGCTTGGGTAAATACTACTTTTTAAATATACAATAATGCGTCAAAAAATTCAATATCGAAACTAGGTAGAAGGCTGATTATCTCCAGTTACTTGAGTGCCCCGCACTTCGATGATCTTGCTCTACTTTCTTCTCCTCCATACGCCGTTTTCACATATACCGCCAAGATGGTTCAGAGTACGTGTCGATCTAAAACGCCCAAGTGCTTACAGGTCCTGCTCGGGAGTTGTCTACATCTCATGCCCATAGAGAACTTGGTGTGCATTTTGGGCAGGGGAAGTCATCGGTCCGATGACTTCGAAAACGACACTTGCGAGGCCATCATCGTCAACGGAGAGCAGTACAGGTCGATGATTACCGACTTCTGCTATAGCCTAAACTGGACGATATGAATGTGACCGGTATGTGGTTTTAACAGGACGGTGCATCGTGCCAGGCAGCGCGCGAAAGAATCGATATTCTATTTTAATTCGCGCGGAGACGATGTCGACTGGCTACAAAGATCCTGCTATCGGTCATGTTAAGTCACAGTGACAATAATCCGCATACCATCTATGCTCATGTGCGCCAGAGTTGAAAATTAGACCCCTCGGATGCACGCCACCAAACGAAGTCGAGGCGGTCTTTTGAACGATATCATATTCTATACATTATGGTATTGATAGGCCTTACAAACAAAAAATAAATCTCGTCAATATCTCACACACAGTTTGGTTGTTAAAGTCGAATAGAAGGTAAAGGGTGTCCACGATGAAATTGCCACACTATGAAATTGCTCTAACTTTTTAACCGTTGGGTAGAATTTAATGAATGAATTTGGGTGGATTTAGTTCATAGTGCATTATTTACATCCTGCAAGTTTTAAAGTCCTGTGATCAAAACTCGCGGAAGTCGGAGTGGAGTCGAAAGAACAGCTCGTGCGTGATAAAATCTTGCGCATTCATCACGAGAACAAGGATCTCTCGCATCGTTTCATCGCTAAAACGTTGGGAATCGCGAATTCCACGGTGTCGCGAGTGATTAAGCGGTTCGAGGAACGGTTGACCACCGATCGGAAGCCCAGAAGTGAAGGAAAAAGTATTCCGTACAACACCAAAAATCACAACCGCGTAGTTGGGGCCTTCAACCGAAATCCGAACGCCTCCGTTCGGGATGTGGCTAAGAAGCTGCACCTAAGCCGAAGTTTTGTCCAGAAGGCCAAAACTAAGGCTGGGCTGCGAACGTTCAAGGTACAAAAGGCCCCTAATCGCGACGAGAAGCAGAATACGTTCGCCAAAACCCGTGCCAGGAAGTTGTACCTCAACATGCTGACGAAAGTTGAATGCTGCATCATGGACGACGAAACATATGTGAAGGCCGACTTCAAACAGATCCCCGGCAACCTGTTTTTCACGGCCAAGGATAAGTTCAGCGTTCCGGAGCATGTCCGCACTCAGAAGATGTCCAAATTTGCGAAGAAATTCCTGGTTTGGCAAGCCATCTGCACGTGCGGGAAGCGGAGTGCACCTTTCGTGACCCAGGACACGATGAACGGACAGGTGTACATAAAAGAGTGCCTCCAGAAGCGGCTGCTTCCTCTCCTGAAGGCCCACAACGTCCCAATAATCTTCTGGCCGGATTTGGCCTCATGCCACTACTCCAAGGACGTGCTGAAGTGGTATGCGGACAATAAAGTCAATTTCGTGCCGAAAATGTTCAACCCTCCCAACACTCCGGAGCTCCGCCCCATCGAGAAGTACTGGGCGATTATGAAGCAGCACCTTCTTAAACGACCTAAGGTAGTGAAGACAGTCGAGGAACTGAAGAAAGTATGGGTTTACATGCAAAAAAAGGTTGATTCACAGGTTGTGCAGAATCTTATGGCCGGGGTTAAGGCCAAGGTGCGGGCATTTGCGTATGGACTGTAAATAAAATACGAGTAAAATGGTAAAATGAAGTTTAATAGTTATTTCTCAATCCCTGAAAATTTGATGGCAATCGGATGAAAACTCGAATTTTGCGAATCAATTTTGTGTGTGGCAATTTCATCGTGGACACCCTTTAGGAAACGCTTAATAGGAAACCCTACATTTACAAAAGATTTTATCCCATTCGCGGCGAATGGTTCATTGTGAATTATACTCGAATCGGAGAATACACTCGTGTACGTAAAATTTCGCACAATGTAAATGAAACTAAGCTGAGAGCAGGACAGCTTAAGTAAGAGCATTTGGTTTCCTCGCTCTCCTCTTTCGCTTCGTTCGGGAACTTTCGGCTTAGTTTGATTAGCTTATACGATTGTGTTCAAAAAGAAGCATGCATACGACTCGTAGGAGGTAAAGATCACTAACCCTGGCGATATCATATACGAGTTTGCGTCGGCTGATCTGGCAGTAGTGTGAATTTCTGTTCAATATCATCGATTTGTAAATGGACGTTGCTTCAAGGTTGTAGGGAGGGGGATTCCAGGTTGTCGCTGGTGTGTTACTGCTGTGTAGAATAAGGTATTTTTCTATTAACCACCCACACTTGTGAGTGGCACCAACAGCATCCCTACTATTCGTTTGAATCGGTCCTCAAACTCGGGGTTTTAACATATTTTTGTATTCTGCTGTAATAAACCACTTACACTTTTGAGTGGTATCAACAGCATCCCTAGTATTGGTTTAAATCGGTGCTCAAACGGGATGTTTTGACATAATTTTATATTCTGCTGAAATAAACCACCCATACTTGTTAGTGGCCCCAACAGCATTCTTACTGTTAGTTAAAATCGAGTGCGTCTGTTGAATTCAGTACACCGCTACATCCCGCTGCAAACCCAACCATCTTATCCAACATCCCAGTGATTTCTCGTGGGAGAGCAGAGGTGTTTTCGGCTTCCAATAAAGCGAGTATCACGGCAACATATTCCTACCCATTCCCTACTTGACCAAGCATCATCTTTTGGTTCTTTGTGTAATAACAGGTGATCTGCCAATAACGGAGTAGCAACCTCGAGCGGTCAATCATGCTCATACTCAATATCATGCACATAACTAATAAATTAACATTATAAATCGTGTAAAGTTCTGTAGCATTCCATGCATTGCCGATAATATCGTATACAAAAGCTCGTCTTTAGTACAACTATTTCATGCAAGTTACTGCTTTGTGGGGAAGGAAATACAATTTTACAGGCTCTGATATTTAGATCACATTGACAATTCGGATTTTCTTTCTGTGTAATTCATTTGACTTTTTGCTGAAGAACAAACCTCGACAAAAATGACGCGGCTGGATAGCTTAGTGGTTACCCGTTCTGCTTACTGAGCAGATGGTCGGGAGTTCAATCCCAGGCCTGTCCCTTTCCTTGCCATTTGTCACTTGCCTCTTTCTATCACCACTAGACTTAAAATAAATAGCAGTCTACTGCGCTTTCTTTCATTGGTCGCTTTACTTACCACAGTGCATCCATGATCTAAAAAAAACCTGCTTCACTAACACAACTATCCTTCCCTTGGCAATTGTAGAGATGCAGTGGTGATCACGGTCTCTAATAACAACGATTGTCAAACTAATCATCCTTCTTCCCCTCCCCAAAAGACCGTGAGGATGTGGCCGGCGCCGGTACTGATCTATAAATAGAATTAGTGAACTTATACATTGAAGATGTAAAGCCAATCCCAAGCTTCATCTGTGTAGTTCTCTGTGCAATTACACTAGTTCTGTTCAGTAACGGAGTAGCAACTACGATATTGCACGGTCTTTTTTTTTTTAAAAAAAAAAAAGAACAATCCTCGACAAAAATGTATCAAAATATTTGTAGAACTTTTTCTCAGCAATATTTACGAAAAGTCCTCCAGACAATTAAGGAAGGATTCGCTTTTGTCACAACAGTTTCTTCATAAATTTCAAATGGTTTGGCGGTATCCGCATAGATAAAAAGAAAAACTGAATATTCTGAGTTGCACATAAAGGGAATGCTAGATTTGGCAGAAAATAATGGGATATTTCATGTAAATTTAAGCCAGATAACGCCTGAATCTAGACTTTTGTATGAAAAATTGCAAACATTGTTGTATGGCGCATAAAAGATTGCGAACAATTTCGCCTCCTTTGTCTTGAAATTAAATGACGGGAAATTTTACGCGCCTATTAAAATAAATTTTATTTTTTCTGTGAGTGTCTTGCGAAATTAGTTCTGATTTCGAAGAGATAATCAAGAAGCGACTTGCATTTCGAAGTTAATTACAGTCTAGAACTCCGCTAAACAAAAATTATGCGCATTTGATTTTCCAGCCTGCATTTCGCTAACCCTTCTTCTGAAGACTTTCCCTATTTTCCAGCTTTACCATAAAAGTTTTCGTCAGATCCGTTCGTTCGATGCCTGCTGAATTTCTAATCGATGTCAGCTAAAGACAAAGTGGCGTAAGTGCCATTAGGGATCACAAAAAAGGAACTTTAACAAACGCGTCTAATCGCAAGCCAAAGCAAGCGTAAAAACGTTATTGTTTGCAAAATTTATACAGCATTCAACATTGTTTGCAATCTTCCAACAACAGACCTTTTTCCAGCGATATCTGGTTTAAATTTACACGAAAGATCCCTTTAATTTATAACAATCTAGCATTCCCTTTAAGTGCATTAGATAACGCAGAAAATTCAGTTTATCTCAAACTGTGCTGTTTTTACGTTTAGTTATATTGAAGTGCTGTATCCTCAAAGTTCGATTCTATTGTTTCAAAACATACAAGACGTTTGCTAGGCATGAGAAAATTCATTTGAATCACGACGGCTCAAATTTCAACTTGGACTTACGCCACATTCTCATCTGACAGCAGGTGGCGGCAACACAACGCTTCGGCAATTTTCCAAAAAGTACCAATTTACGAGCAAAAAAAAACAACAACGATATAGCTGCAGTACACACGTGGCGCCGTCTATCGGTTTGTGTTGTGTATTGTTATTGGTTCGGTTGTACTATGTGCATTTTAGGCCTCTCCGATGACAGGAAGAACTCGTCGGCTACCGTCGCCATACCGGTATGCAAATGACCTAATCAAATTACGACGCATACAGCAGAGGCGATCCGTGTTTGCCCGCTCATTTCAGACACTCGTATGAATAAGGTTATAGGTGCATGGTGACAGGCAGGTGATGAATAATTGTTATATGGTGGTCCCGTCCCGGCACACCGCATGGTTGCGTCATATTGAAGCGACGACGACGGTAGATTCGATGCCACCAAATAACGTGACGGGAAAGGTTAGTGAACCGAACAGCGACTAGTTTGTTTCCGGAAGTGATGCTTAGCGTATAAACGTTTTCCGGTTTCAGAAATTCGTCTTGGCTGTTTACAGAAATTAATCCTAGATCAATTTGGAAGTTTCCGAGAGACAATGAGTCACAACATTGCAACATCGGTTTCGAGCAGTCCCGTGTGCGTGACTCACGAAAGCTCCGGGCACAGCCCGACAGTCAGCAGTAACTATAATGGTACATTGTAGAAGCTGGGTGCAGTCGGAACGGATAGTACAAAGGCGTCATTGAACTTGAATGGATTGGAAATGAACTCCAACTCACACAAGGTGGGCTTGCATGTGTATCATCGGCGAATGTGAAGCCAGCCGACGAGCAACCATCAGCTGTCGATAATTGGCCAGGGAATTAATGTGTTCTCTCGGCTGCAATCTCGCATTCATTATGGTTCTTTGCTTGGAGCAAAAGGGGGTTCCATTCCATCGATGTGCAGCTGGTACCTACGAGGACAACTACAGGTGTGTGTGGAGTGTTTTGGGATTAAATTTCGATTTTATATTTCGGAATTATTTCCAACTAATCGGGCATCAGTTGCCCCCAAAGAAGACCGACAAATTTTACGACCAATTGTTTGGAGCGTAAAAGACCACCCTCGCCTACCCGGTGGATGATGCTGCTCGGCAATAGTGTTGAATTGGCCATGCTCACGGAATCCCATAAAATAGGGACACACTTTTATACGTGACGTGACTTGGAACGGTCCATCATCCTATTCGGTCCGAAAATTGACTCAACACAACAGGTAAGCCGAGCACTTCTCGGAATCGTCAGAGCGCCACGTGATGAATGGTAAATTACACAAACACCGTAAAATTGTCTAAGGCCAAGCGCTACCTGGTTGGACAGTAGTTACAACAAAGTGGTTTTATTTTGATGATGAAACAAATGGAGGTGGTGTATTTACGGTAGCTGCTGACAGAAGCAGACCGTTTAGTGCTAATAATGGGAGAGGAAAAATGAAACAACCACGATGAGCGGCATAATTGGTTCGGATTTGGGTCATGGTCGTCTTCGGTTGGAGGGCGGCGACCCACAATGACTGGGCAGGTTGGTAGTATGCTTCATTTGTTTTCGAAATTTGCAACTCCGGCATCCATTGCACCATTGGGGATTGGCTGGCACGAACGATGACGGCAATATACACAGCTGATGAAGAGTGCTCGAACGAGATTGGAGAGAGATGATACACGAAACCGAAGACCATTTTGGCTGCCACCCAAATTTGAATGTAAATTATCCATCACTTTTCATCAGCTGGTGCCCGGAAAGTTTATGATGGTTTTTACTAATTATTGGATTTGAATTGCAGTTTTTTAGCAGAATGAGTGAAGAGCTACATGATTTAGAATGGTTAGCAAAAATATATAAATAATCATGGGTCCAGAAAACGAGACAACACGTTACATATTGCACCAAATTTGCCGAGAAACTGCTCTTGTTTGACGATGATACTTACCTTACCAATCAGACAAAGACCGGGTTGGACTCTGCTGTAAACAGAAGTTGTCTCCATTCTATTCGGTTCTATACTGAATTTCGCCAGCCTCGCAGTTTACGAAAGGCCCGCTGGTCGCCTTGTACTTGAACACAACGATAATGCAATAATAATTTAGTGTATCAGATTAATTGTTGAACTAGCATCAACTTGTACTATTTTGTCTTTTCGACATTTTGTCGTTTTGGCTTTTGCTGCCTTCAACCTGTCGCCCTACAACCTGAACCCAAACAAAGGTAGTCAAGTATGATCTTTCGGCTAATACGCCAGATCGCCTCTTGATCAAAAGTTTAACCTTTTTTGTCGAGTTTAATCTTAAAAAGGAAAAGTATTTAATTTATTTTGAAATCTAACTTCAACAAAATTGTTGATCACTCATAACTGTGTTCTAATGCGGAAAACAGGCATTTTCTTTCCTAAAACCCAAAGAAATATTCCAACAATTGCACTGACGCTCTACAAACTTCTGACTCAAGACTTGCAGAAGGAAAGGTTTAGATCTCATCGAAAATAAGAACTTGGTGAGTGCATTCCAGCTATTATTAATATCTTGAAAAATTATCTCGGCCTGAATTAGATCGACTAAAGGGTGTCCACAGTTAAATTGCATCAGTTAGAGCTCCCTCTCAAAAACAAGTCGAACCGACATTTTTTCCGCTTTCAACCATGACTTCAACATTACTCTTTCTGTAGTGACAACTTAAGGATGCTTACGAAGTTCGTGCTTCATTATAACCCAATATTTTTCAATTGGCCGCAACTCTGGAGAGTTTAGGGATAGTGACAAGAGGCTAGGTTCGGCCAAGAAATTGTAGGAACGTTGTGTGTTTTGAGAAACGGAAGCAGTCGTTTTTTCAGGCATTCATTCATGTATACTTGACCATTTACAGTTGAAGTTATCACGATATGCTTGCTCCGTTCACCACTCGCACAAATCCCCTGCCAAATCATGAATTTCTTGGGGAACATTGACACTTACTGTTTCCTGAGAGACTCTGGAACATCGAACTTGTCTTTCGCAGTCACAAACTGATTGCCGGGAATTTGTATAAAGTCCGCCTTTACGTGTGTTTCATCGTTTATTATACAGCAGTGTGGTTTCGTCAACATCTGGGTGTACAGCTTACGCGCACGTGTTTTAGCTGTCCTATTCTGTTTTTCATTGCGGTTTGGAGCTTTCTGAACTTTGAATGAACGAAGCCCGGCTCGTTTCTTGACTTTCTGCACGAAACTTTTGGTTAAGTGCAGATTTTTCGCGACATCCCGAACGAAACAGTTGGGTTTGCGTTTAAAGGCAAGGCACTTTCTTCTTTATTCCTCCCATCAAACTCTGCACACCTCCGAAGTCAACTTCCTTGGCCCCTGTGTTCCTCATTTTGGTCATCTAAGCCGTTTTTTCCACCTTTCTTAAGCTTCCGCTTCATTAATGCCCAAAATCTCTCGATGGGCTAAAACTGCGGGCAGTTGGGTGGATTTATGTTTTTATCGATGAAATCTACGTTATTATCGCGGTACCTCTGGATGACTTCCCGGCTGTAGTGGCAACTCGCCAAATCTGGCCAAAACTTCACGGGACCTTCATGGGCTTCAATGAAAGGTAGTACGCGGTCTTATTCATCACGAACACTTTGGTCTTTGCTCCGCAGCTGCATGTCCCTTGCCAAATCATCAGTTTTTTTTTTTTGGCAAATTTGTCCATAAAAGCAAACTTAAACTTCGCAGGAACATCTCCTCGTGCCGTCGCCATGTAGAATGTTTGACCAGGAAGCACTCCGAATTTCATTTTGACGTAGGTTTCATCGTCGATAAGCAGGCATCCTTGGTACTTCGTCAAAACCTGCTGGTACAATTTCCGAGCTCGAGTTTTGGTGACGAAACTTTGCTTAAACGTTCTGTTTGGTTGCTTGCTGGCTCGATAAGAACGATATCCTGCTCGCAAACGAATGAAACTGCGAGCAACAGCGTATTTTTGTGCGATTTCATTATCTGATAGTCCAGAGTTTGCTCTGACGGTTCTCAACACCTTCTGGTTCAGCTTGCGGTCATATGTTCCAATACTTGCGAGTAACGGTTTGTGTGGATTGTCGAGATGTATCTTCGAAATGGTAGGCACCACGCTGATTGGTCAAAAATCTTTAGATTGGATGGGATTCAAAACCTTAGGAATCGGTGGATGATTTTTTTTTTCAGTTTGACGGACTTCGCGTCCTTCAAGTCCTTCAAAATATTCGAAAGTACAGGTAGTATGAATGGACAAAAAAGTTTGACGAAGAATGCCTGGTTATCGTCAGATCCGGTAGCGTTGGTATTGATTGCAGTCGGAAGTCAAATCTGGATCCACCATGATATACCGCTGTCCGATGTAGGCAAGGTTAGTGGATGTCCTGTGTTGCTTCGAATTTTGTAGATGTCTATGACCTTTGCTGAAGTAGACGTTAAGTTCATCAGCGTTAGTCCCTCCAAACAAATGAAGGTCTTGGCCCTGTCTCTTTTGCTGGTGTAATCTAGCCACTGTTTGTCGCCCCGCACTCTGTTAGGATTACTTGAATATAGAGTACAGCCAATTTCCTAAGCTCCATCAAATCAAATCTATCCTGAAGCCTTACGGCCGCAGTATTTACGTTCCTCAACATCGGAAGAGGTAAAGAAACAGATAAACGAAAATGCTTCCCAAAAATGCAAAAAAATATTTCATAGAAAATTCAAGGAACTTTCCAGAAAAGTAGAGAACTTCCCATAAATTCATAAAGCTTTTCAAAAGTATGCGTATCTTCCTATAGGTTCAAAGAACTTCTCAGAACTTCATTAAACTTACTAGAAGTATACAGCACATCTTAGAAATATACAGAACATCTTAGAAGTTCAGGGAACTTGTAGGCGTTCGAGGAAGCAAGGTGCAAGAAGAGCACCACAAATGTTGCTTCATTTGAGAAGGTTTGTGATGAAGTTAGGAAGCAGGAAGAAAGAAAGCTGATAAAAAAGTCATCCGAATTTCTGTCGGTGTTCCGGTCAAAGTGATCGCTGTTGAGGTCGATGCGATAAGATGCTGGGACCAGAGCTGAATTTTATCGTCACGTCTGCAGCAATGGTCGAGTCGCTTCCCAGATCGAATCTCCTATAACTTCGTTTCTTTTTGACGATCTTTTGTGTCGGGACTTGTTAGAGCCGCTATGGAGTTTCTGATTGATTGATAAGCTCGACAAATTTTGGCTAGAAAATGATTGGTCATCCCAAGAAGGAGCAGCCAAATTTGATAAAAGTTGTTGTATATTGAGAGCAAGCAAGAAGAAAAAGAAGAAGAAGAAGCATACGAGTTTCAATCAGCTGAATTGGGTAACAAAATGTCCCCTACGCCATTACTCAGGTTATGTCAGTATGTTCTTAATATTGTTAAAGGTTGCTAGATACTACTCAGACATTTTGGTTACTCAAATATCGATCAAATGGAAATTTCAGATATCGCTAGTCAGATCCGAATAATTATTTTGTTGATTTTTCTTTTGATCAGACCTTCATCTGCGAAATCGGTTTTGCGTGTATTGATTCCATTCAACGGAATCGTTTCTTACTGTACACCGCTAACGATAAACAACTCATTATACTACACGCGTACTTCAAACCGTCCATAAGACTAAACATTAACTACAAAATAACCTCACCTACAATAACTCACTGACACAACACGGCTTCTCAAAGCGGTTTCTGAATAGAAGACTCGATTTCCGACTAACCGGAATTTCATCACGCATTCATAAAACTATCAATTTATTAAAACAGATGACAAGCTGTTTATTTAAAAGCGTACATCAAATGAATAGTGTTGAAAACAATGGCGAGAGACACCGGCACCGATCTTTCAGCAGGGCAAATGAAACGCTCAGTTGCAGTATTTGCCTACATGCTACAAAGCTAAAATATTTGGTTTTTTATTTAACACATAATACAATTGAAAATGAACTTACAACTTCGGTGTTT